>JWIW01000017.1:476014-503191 GCA_000966855.1 Fusarium sp. JS1030 | reverse complement strand
TCAAAAGAGCCTTGTTTTTCCACCAAGGAATATGCTGTACCGATCTCAATTTGACCACGAGGGGCAGCTGACCGTGGAGGTTGTGGTTGGCCAATCAGAGGCCGCGCCCCAGGGAATAAATGGTGATGCCGATGGCCGAGATTAGTCAGCACTATGGGAGCCGCTCCCACAGCATCACGTGCAACGACAACCAAACTTGAAACAACCTGGTCAATTATAACATAAATAAAATCAGCTAAAAAAAGTTCTAGTACTAACAATCGATTTATATTTCCTCTAATTCTCTTAGGTAAGTATCCTTTCTAACATGCCTATTACCCCTATTTATTAATATTTACTTATATTTATATTAACCCTACTTACTGCCTTAGGTGTAACGATGCTACCCTATACTATACTTTCTCCATGAAGCTGATGATCTCTGGTATTATAATCGACTTAAAGTAGTCTTCTGACGAGTTACCAATATTCATATGGCTGAAGATAGATATGCCATTGGCTTCTGAGTGATGACATCAATAAGCACAAGAGGACCAGTATCACACATAGGACTTCAACCGCTCCAAATTTATACCCTAAGTTGAGACTAGCACAACAGCTAGAGCAGTGTAGATTCAATATGATCATATGTTTCCATTGCTCAAGCCTCACTGCCCGCCGTCTTCCATTAAGAAACATCTTTAGTGACGTCTACCCTGGCAAATATAGTGTATTACCTTAGTGGCATCCGCTGCTGGCAGGTGGGCCTTTAAATAACACCACTCGGACTAGACATTTTCTAGATAGAAGTAATGCAGCGGTTATTCATAAAGCCACTAAAGTAGGTACAGGCATGAAAGGAGTAGGAGATATATTCGTCGTTCGAACTCTGAGCCCTGACGTGGACGTTGGTGCGATGCACGCAGAGCCGATTGTCACGGTGGCCAGGGACGGCAATAATCTGATCCCTTATGCGCTTTGAACGTGTAAACAGCAAGGGGGATAAATCTTACCCCAGATGACCGAAAGGCAGTGAACTTGACGCATCTGGTCTCGATCTAGCTCATGATGGGGATAGTAAAAGAACGTTATACTGATGAGGATATACAGCTAGCTAGATATATCTACCCCTACCCTACTCGCAAGAATGAAAAACATCGTTAATACATTATTCGTTCCGTAAGATCCTAACTTTGCCCCTCTACCTAACCAACGCCAATAGTCAGTCAGCGGCTCGCTGTGTTTGAACGTGGCAGCAAGGTCTGGCTTGTAACCAAGTCGCCCAGCTGCCTTTGCCACAGCATCTGGATCGACATGTTGCAGATAGCAAAGGAGCCCCCCCACGGCATCCTTATAAACACAGAGCTCAGCTGGAGTTTTCTCCCTCCAACAGCCACTCCCCTCTCCTCCATTCTTCTCCCACATGTTGCAAAGCCACTGGGGCGCAAGGCACCGGAAACAGCCAGCGAATTGATCGCCTATACCCTCTTTCCTGAAGAAAGTCTGCATGGCGAGTTGGTTGGCCCATATCTTATGGACCGAGCTTGTCTTGTCCTTCATTCTGCTGCATTTGCTTGGCGGGTGGTCTGCGGGCCGTCCAGAACCGCCCTGCTGCCAGCACCAGAGGCACCCTAGCCCCGTAACAAACCGCAGTCTACCTTCCATGTGGTCTGCCTCTCCAAGCTCCCCCGCCGTTTCATCTCGCGGGGACTGATCGGGCTCTGTGCGCGGCTGGGTCGTCCGGATGCTACTGATAGTCTCGGCCTCCATCTCGACAACAGGGATGCTTAGTCCAGGCCGGCCCCGCTCATCCTCGTATATAATCAGCTCAGTCTCGTCGTGGCAGATCGCCTCGGCTGTGGAGTCAGAATGGTCTGTCCTCTCGTCTACGTGCGCATCAGTGCCAGACCCGAAACCATCAAGCGCCCCCACGTCGAGTCCTCGGGCGACTTCAAAGTACCCGCTGTAAGAGCCAGAGGGGAAGAATCGCTGATACAAGACGCCGGTTCGCCAGTAGCGCGCATCCACACCGGGACAGGAAGATGGCCCGATGGGGCTAGCAATTGCGTGTTTCTTCCTTGGTCGGCCGCCGCGTGAATTGCTGTTGAACCCATGCGCATGTCTGCCATGCTCGCGGATCCTCCGGATCGAGGACGCAACATATCGGCAAGTGCCCTCATTGGCCGTGCAGCGGTAGCCCCCCGACCTTGGCGGGCCAAGGTGGGTCAGCGGCAGAGATGTATCAGGCACCGGCGGAATAGAGCCATCGCCTGGCTGGATGCGATTGGCGAGATCGAGGGATGACGCCCATGAGCTGGCCTGCTGGGCCTCCTCCCATGTCAACTGGTGAGGTGCCTGCCGAAGGTGGGTAGCGACCCGGTCGGGGGTGACGGCATAGCGGCAGATCTGGCAGACAATGAGCCGGTAGTGCTCGAGGATGTGGAAGTGCTCCATGGCGCAGACGAGTCAGAGTATCTATTGTCTGTTACTGGAGACGAGGGCATATATAAAGACTTTGGAACAACAGAAGTGAGCTAGGTAGAGCCCTGGATAAAGGTTGCCAAGGATCAATCATGGAGTCAGGGGAGGAGGGAGAAGCTTATATGCCCGAGTTATATAGCACGAAAGCCTACATAATAATTAAAACGTTATACAGAGGCTAAGACTTAGCTAAATATAATAGGTCATAAATAACAGTATTGCCTCTAGTAATTTTCATCGACTTGCTTTTTATACCACCTTTCTAAATCGCCTATGGCATGGGTACTGATCGACAGCCTGAGCTGCTGCAAGTCCACAAGGGAGAGACAGAGGAGCCAGACATGCAAAGCTCAAACCTACCACACACGAAAGAGATAGCGGCGAAATCATGCAAGACCACGGCATTAGCAACCAACGATACCATTAATTCAGGGATTGCCCCTGTGGAAGTCCCGGGTATATCCCTGGCTGACCGCCGAAGAGTAGCATCCCTGCCAGAGAGTTGGCCATAGTAACAAAAGGGCGCCCCCTGTAGGCCTTCCGACCAAGCGGATCACGGAGGCAGCATTGTCAGCAACAAACCACCTGCAGGAAACCATGCGGGCCAGTAATTACGGTAAAACAATCGACAGGTCCTTCCCATCCTTACATTACCTGCTCATTTGAGCTTCACGTTCTGAAATCGGCAGCCTCCAGAAGAGTGTCTCAACTTTCGGTCCCTCAATCTTGCGGCACATCAGCCAGTTTAGTGGGCAGTCCAGTCCGCAGTGCGTAGCAGGATGTGCAACTTCCGAGGCCAGCAGGATCCGAGACAGACTAGTCCATGAAAGGTAACTATCGGATGTGGCACTCAATAATTTCTAACACAGCCACGCCCAAAAGCAAGGAAACCGTCGGCAGCCCCAAAAGGAATTTCTAACCCAACCATGCATAACTGGAAGAAAACCGCCAACAGCCCCGGCGGCGGTTTTCATACACTCTGCATAAATATGAAGACCGGCAGTAGACCTGCCGACGGGTTGAGGAAGAGTAATCAAAGCACTGAATACTATGGTATAAGGCCCTGTTTCGTGTAGGTACTAAAATTGATGCTGGCCCTGTCCTCTGCACCTTATCAAGACCCTTGCTGTGCGTGTCTTATGACAAGACCGACTTTCCTCGCGCTCTCAATACCCTGATCATTCTACCCTGAAGTCTGTGCCTATATGAAACCCCCTGTCGATCGTGCAATATCTCATTTGCTAAATATAGTCACGCCGCTAGTTTGACTAAAGTTAATGTTGGTGACGAGGACCTGAGTGAGAAGTCTATTATTTTTACACTCCCTCAAGGAGAGGAAAGGTTACATAGGTTGTGAGATAGAATATGACTCTTACGTCAGAGAAGTTAATTGGGTTCGGTTTATGCAGGATTAGACCTATTGATATCCTATTATTACGTAAATATTTCGTTACTAAATACAGAAGGTAACAAATCTAACTGCACTAGATAAGGTTTATCTATAAAGTAAATTTAAAACATTAATACATGCTTATGAAAACGTGTTATAAATGTCTTGCGGGGGGAACACCCTTATTCCCTAGAAAACAAAAAGGTTAGATAGTACGAACTCGGCACTCGCCAGCCACACCCCCTTCTCACGCATTACCGCACTAGACGCTCCATCTTCTATCCAATAGACAGATTAGAAGACCAAGTAGTAAGTAGCGGCCTATGAATATACTTAGTTCTAGTATTACGTTACTAATATGGCTATTGGTAGGTGTATCGCGAGATATAACACATTTATCACATCAACGTCGAGCCCTTATGGTTAATATGTGGCCATATCAAGTCCATTTCCGACAGTTAAAGACTGAAATGGTACAACCAACGCCACCTGCCATAACAAATGGAATTACAATTGGGCTTAGTATGGCAATAAACCCTAGTCATACCGATGTTCATCGTCAAACTCGTTGCAATGCCGCTGCCACTATTAGAACCAAGTGCCCTTTCAGAGGCGTCGTTCTACCTGTTCCGGCAGCCAGCAAGGTTAATGACGACGTCGATGTCATAGATAGCACCGTCATTACGACCAGACAATCATCCCAACACGACGCGATTCTACCAATAATACCTTCTATAACACAACAACATATCAAGTCGCCAGATACCCAGACAAAAGACAATCTCGGGCAATCAAGGATATATATCATCAATCCGAGACAGTTAAACCGCATTATTCAACGACGAGTGGCTCGGCAAAGGTTTACAGATCATTTTCAACTACCGTCAGCCAAACGAAAACCCTATCTCTATGAGTCACGACATAGCTATGCAAAGCACCGTCGACGTGATCTAAATGGACGTTTCTTACCGACTCAAGGGACAAATGATAAACAAGAAGTTAGGAGAGGGAATGCTACTACAATAAGTTAATAATACTATATTATTTATAGGACTAGGTATAAATGCATCTAGGAGTGTAAAATAGATAGGTAGATAGTCAAGTACTTCAGCTATTTATAAGTTATGTCAAGCGTTTAAAACATACATAAGTTTAAGACACATGTTTCGGCTGCTGCTCCGGGGGATGAGGCCCATATATCCATATAATGGGCCTCTAGAAGCTGCTTTCCCCGCTCCCTGCATAATGTGGTTAGCAAAGGTACCAACAAGTTACACAAAAGCCAGAGATGTGGATACTGAGCGGCCGCCTTAGTTTTGCCAAGACGCCCAGTATTAAAGATGCCAGCTGGCCATAAAGCAATGCTAATAAACTGAAGAAAATAAGGATTATCAGTCGATATACTTACAAGGCCTATTTCAGTCAATTCAACTACGTCTTTAGTTATTACATATCATATGGGAAATGCCAGTCTTACTACCCTACCTTTATGATTAATAGCAACGCTATCTGCCTAGAACTAGGATTTATACTTAGTGTACGTATGTAGACTTCCTTATTCGCTATATTGAGCCATTAATTACTTAGGGTTAACCATTTATATAGCAAAATGAACGAGGCGAAGATGCCAGGCATACGTTGCCCTACATGCGCAACCGAAGGCAAAGAGATATGGGTTACCCCAGGTCGCTGTTGTGGATACTGTGGAACACCGTGTATTGATAGAGATACCTCATCTATTCGTGAAATACAAGAAGGATAGTCTCTAAGAGTATTACCTAAGTACTAATTTTCGACATTCAGTACTACGCTGACATCTAGTAACCCAGCCCAATTTGAAATTCCTGTGCTAATGCGGCATGTGGTGTTTTACCTGATAACTAGCATTGACCGTGATTTGTATCTGACTTTCACTCGACTTGATAATATATTGCGAACTTCTTCCCTCCCTCTGCCTCTGTATACGTAACGTTTCAGGTAAAACGTTGATGTTGGAGGTGACTACAGAAAATAAGAGGTGATCCACTCCACTTTGACCATCTAATATATGTTTCATTTGCTTAGAGTTAGTTAAGGTAAGAAGTTATTGTAAGATATAGGGTCAACGCTGCTCTATTGAGTTTTTGAGACTTTGGGCTTAGCCATGAACCCTATTATGGTTTTTCGTTTTTTCTAATGAGATCCCTTGATTGAAATGCTTTGATCCCTGTTTTGTAGGTGCCCCCGGCCCGCGCTCTCTGGCAAGTGGGGGGAAACCTGCCCCAAGCAACTCTTGACCCTATCGCCCCCCAGGCGCAGGTCGGACGCCGGCTAAGGAGTTGCGATATCGATAACTACCTAGTCGGACTAAAAACCTCATGGGAAACCGTGCACAGCAGGTTTATGTCCCTTCCGCCGGCTCACATCTCTTGTGCCCGCCGCAAGGTACAAGCAGTACCAAGCTGCGGGACTGCAGAACATTTAAAGCAGACACAGTTAAGTGGACCTATTGGATTGTCTTTTATCGACATCGAGAGCACTCGACTCTGCTTTAGCATGATGTTTACGAAAATGCCATCCACATGTTCTATAACGACGCGATGGACGAAGTGGATGCTAGGAGCCCAACGGGATATGAGAAACGGGTGCTAGCAGCTTGGATTACGTCTATTGAAGGCGCATTTGCTGGACGGAATAACGTTGCTCTGTTACCGCAGTTCGTATCTCACCATCGCCTAGGCCCTCGTATAGACGATGATCATGTAGACGTTTCGTCCTTCTCTGGGTCTACAATATTACCTAGTTCATCACTAACTACGAAGATGTATCAGAAATCGGCTGTACCTACGACAAAGTACTAGATGAGATTGAGAAAATGAAGGCAATGCCGCTTGATCGTCAGGCCTACTGGATGCCTGACTTGCTTGCCCAGTGAGGCCCGTCAGCCAGCTAGGTAGGTAGCTAGTAGTTGGCCTCTGAAATGTTTATGTAATGTAGAGACGATAGAAGAAGTAGTACTACTGTATTCAAAGTTGAAGTGTTGCTGATGAGAGTTGGTATTGCGCCGCCGAGATGTTGCATCCGGGCTGTCGAATTCTAACCTGACTCCCTCAGACCCCTAAACCTTCAACCCATTTACCCACTTCTGTCAATGACTCAACAACAAGATGACTTTGATCTCCCTCCCACTTGGCAACGTGGTCTCCCTAAACCATCCTCAACAGCCAGCTTCCCCATCCATCCCTCGGTCATAGCTAGCGCGGCGTGAACGGTTGTGTCTGCGCCAGCAGCTGAAGGAGCTCCCTCGTCAACGGCTTGTCGTTCTTGATCCTCTCGATGAAGGGATCTTCATCCGTTGGTTGTCTGGCGACTAGCTTCTTTAGCTCTCGAAGTTGGCGCCGGGCAAAGTCCGTCGTCGATCGAGGAAGAGGACTGGTTCGAGTTGCGGCGAGCAACGTCTCGCAACTCAAGATGACTAGCTCCGCGTATTGGCATCCCTTTAGTGCCATGAGCTGGTATTTGACAGGCATCATGGTATCGAATTGGTCGGGATCGGTTATTATTTGCGAAGATAATCGGAAACTCCGCCGCGTAGGCGTTGGCGGCCTGCTGCGTAGCAACAGAAACATCGCCGATAATCATGTTGTTGTGGTCAGCCATTGTGATCGGAATTGAAACAGTGTGTTATGTAAAGAAGGAAAGGAATGGGATCCTACGAGTTAGGAAGCGCAGGCAGTTTTTATTCTAACTGAGAGGCAAAATAGCCTTCAGGCGTGACTCTTCTTCTTCTTGCTGTGGCGCAGCTGAAGAGTAAAAAATTAAGCAACTGTGTCAGCCCTGGTTATGATGCTATAATGTAAGATACGGGGTTCTTTGTCTTACCAGAAGATGGATACCCAGAAAACCAGATAGAAGATGTAGTACGATAACACATATCTCTCCTACGAGGACCCTAATAGACAAAATTTATAAAACTAAAGAAAGTTTCATGTTACTTCTACTTAAGTAGGTAGTTGTGTGATGCTCAAAGCACACCCTCGGCTCGGGCTGAAATAGCTAAAACCATCTCCTTGGCCTCGCTGATAGCTGCCTCCTTCTCCTCCGGTGACAAATACGGCGACGTCAGTTTACAGGTGATACGAGGTGCGGTCTGGCGTTCGAGCCGACGCACCGGGTGCGGTGGGCAAGCTGACCCGAGCATCGCCGCTTTGACCTTACCCCTGTCTCGGCCGGCAAGATGGACATCGGGAGACAAGCTGCCTGTCGGGTCAGGGACCAGGTAACCACTTAAGGACTCGTAGAGGCATTCCTTCCGCTCATTGATTATACAGTTTGCACATGCACTACCTGCCACTCCAGGGATGACGCGGCAGGCGTGAAAGGGGAAGAGGCCATGCTCACCACTGGTCGACGGCCTACGCAGGAACTGCTCTGCACAGTGGCAACACATCATGGGCGCCTGGGTGCCCCACAGCATAACTGCGAGGGCCACACGACCAGCGCCCTTGGTGACGATGGCATGAGGCAGCGTCCCCCGGGGATGCGAGACCTCCGAGAATACGAAGACAGGCAAAGCGGGAACATCTGCTTTGGCCTCTATGGCGGCCGTGAATGCTGCCCAGCCGCTGTCATTAGGCATGGATTCTGCCTTGAAGAATTCTCGGAGGAACGTGACTCGCCTTGCTCCAGACCACTGATTACCGTCAAGTGCCGTGTCCTCCCGCAAGGCGAGTTCATAATAAAGCGGGTGGCCAGTACGATCGAGAGCTAGGCCGTGGCAGGCCCAAATGGCAAAGGCACCGTGGAAAGTCCTCAGTTCAACGTCGGTAAACTCGGCAGGGGTGAGACGACGGGCATAGCCTGGCTGACCAGGCGGACCCTCATCAGCAAAATCATCTGCAGAGAGCGTCGAATACGCCGTGGCGCGGAGGTCAGGCAGAGATGAGAGGGGGCGCCCCGATATTGCCACAAGCTTGGGACGAAGCTCATTAGAAATAGATTCGGGCGGGGTCCTGACTGTAGCCGGAAACGGGGATGAGTGCAGACTGGGGCGACTCATGCTGGGCCACATGCGGTCGTGAGTCTCTGGGTATGTCGGAGATGTTGACTTCAGCTGGGCATGACTCTTCGCGTACGCGTATCTAATAGAGAGAAATGTAATATCAGCATGTCATTCATCTATTACATCAGAAAAGGGATCGAGATGTAAGGGTAGATAGATTCCTAGGGAATACATCTCACCATTTCCCCCCGAGGATAGGGTGTCAATCTTACATATCTCGCTCCTGCTTGCCCTCCAGGCACGACCAGAGGGAGCGTGGAGGGAACCAGTGCGAGACAATCCACCGCAGAGGTAACACCAGGGTCGACGTTTAGGATCTTGAACTCTGCAGCCAACAGTCAGGTTTAGGATGAGAGCCGTTGAGATTTCGTAGAGTTTGACGGAAGGTCTTGGGGGCACCCAGGCGGTGAAAGAGGGTAACCTGGTAACCTCGTAAGTGACAGGCAGCAACGAAGGAGGTTATCGCGGCTGACGGTGTCGAGCAGACGGGTTCGTTGGCGAATGCGAGAAAGATTTTGGTATGAGCGCCTGATGGTGATGTGAAGAATGATGGGAGGGGGAGAGAAGATGACGATGAGTGGTTTGCCGTGATCTCTCACGCATGTACTGCTGGGATTGTGGTCTTTGTCGTTGATGTGGTGACAACTGCAGGCAGATGGGGGAGATGCGGAGCTGTGCATAGCGGTGGTGATGAATCAGTGCTGCGTGAAGCGGTCACGGCGTGACTAGCTGCCTATAGTACATGGCAGGTCATAAGCAATTAGCCGTTTGCTTCTTTTCATTTGCTAGTCCTTATTTATCTGTTCATTTGTTTGATTATTGACCTATCTGTTGTTTTGTTTGCGTGTTTGTCTGTTTGCTTACCAACCTTCAGTTATTCTCCATTCTTAATGCCTGCGCGCTTCTTGTCTCTCGCATGCATCAAGGCCTCGTCAGTCAATACCATATCATCATCGCCACCATCGTCAGCATCAGAGAAAGTCTCACAGAGTAACTCTATTTAACATATGATGTCCCAACCCGACTGTGTGCGCCGATGCAGTCCCCTCTACGACCTTGTTCTGGCATTTCTCCGCAGCAGCCTGCGCTTTACGGATAATCCTGCCCACACATACAAACACATCGGATAAGCGTATGTTGCCATCCACTCCATTATCGTGCAAGACTAACATGGTTATCAGTCTTTGACCGTCTGACCTGGTATAGACTCATTCTCTTGCCTGGAACCCAGGAGAGCAACTGGGTCTGGCTACTTCCATACACACACAAGAGTCCACGCGTGCCCTCCGCTTGCCTGAGGCTCTCGACTCTCTCTCAACTAGATGACGGAGGGTCGCGATGGGCACACCATGGAGAACTCGCAAATACACGAACGACCAAAGCCGACAAGCACAGCGTGGTACTACATGCCCGGCGAATACATGGCGCCGCTCATTCATGGCACGCTCATACAGCTGGGGGGTTGCCAGCCCTTCACACACCCAGATGAGCCCAGGGCGAGGGCAGCGATACAGGACCTCTTCCCTCTACAGCCGGCCGAGTCTGTTCCGCGACTAGACTGGAGCCACTTCGGTGATGAACTCAAGATGGAGGGCACCTCGTTAGCGGAGAACTGGCCGCACCGGCCCGTGCTCGATGAGGCTGATGACGAACGAAGAAGGCACCTCGAGGGCATTAGAGCAGCGCCCCCGGCACCGTTCGAAAACAACCGACAGGTCGGGCTGACCACGTGGAAAGACCACCTGTTCGACGCGAGCCGACTCATGGACCAGGTGATGGGCGGGCACCGGCTGACAGGACCAGCTTTGATGGCCGGGTTACACATGGCGACACGGGGCCTCGAGCATGCCGTGGCGCTAGCAGCACGGCCGGTGGATGTGCCTTGTGGAGAATACTATCAGAATCCAGAGGAGGGACAGCCGGGCCACCATAGCCTCTTCCGCGAGCGCATAATACTGCCCAAGGTCTCGGAGACCGCCCTTCAGGCGAGCTCACGTCTTGGTTTCCCGACAAACGAGGCGCTCCAGCGAGCGTGGTTCGGAAAAAGGTTCCTTGTCATTCCATTTAACCACGACGGGTCTAGCTGTCCACACTGGACCATTGGCATATTCGATCGGCACCTCGCGCACATCCTGCTATGGGACACCATATACGACAATCATAACAACTACAAGATCCGGCTGAGGAAGACACTCCGGATGATGCAAGTCATCCTTTCTTACAACAGTCAGCCGTTCGATTTTGCGTTTAGCGCAATGCCGGTCTCAACACAGCTTCAACAGTGGGAGTGCGGGCTCCTATGTCTGGAGATTGTTCGTCAGACGTTACGGGGGCAAGTCGGTCTACACTACGATGAGATCTGCGAAATCATGAAGACTGAAGAGCTAAGTGGCCTCCCCGTGCCATTCTGCAAACCAGAGCTACTCCTGTGCGACTGGTTGCCAGAGCCATGGACATGGCAGGATGATGGAGAGGCGTATGCTGCCCAGCTGAGGAAGATCAGGGGCAGATGGCGTCTATGGGCCATGGAGGAGATTGGTCTATGGGATTGCCGAGTGTGGACGTCGGGCAGAAGGGACAAGGTGAAGCCGGTTGGCATCAAAGATGGAACCCTACTGCCGTGGTGGCTGCCACCGCACCCGGACGCCGACGCCGACGTGAATACCGCTCCGGGTGGCTTACTAAGAGCAAGATGGACGCAGCGGGGTGGAAGATGCTATATCCAACATCTTGGTGACGCCGTGGTAGAAGACTGGATGATCAGGCGGCTGAGAGAGATCCCGGAGTCAGATCATGATCGACAGGAACTCGCCTCGCGTGGCCACGCTACGTACCAACACGCAGAGGTTGGCCGCGGATGCAGACTGCCGGAGCCGCTTGTTGAGGTCCCAAGGGCGGTAACCGCTGAGTACAAGACACGCGGGTGGGTGGTGGATGGCTCTAGGGTTCGTCGGATCGGCGAGGAGCCTGACATCAGGATGCTGGGTCGGGCGCAGGTCCTTGCAGCGGCTGCGGCTGGTGAGTGCGTCTCACTCACATCGACGCCTGCCCAGTCGCCTGCCATTTCTCATCTAAGAAAAGAGGCACTACGGGACGATGCCGGAGACGAAGACACAATGACTGATGTTGTCTCCAACCTCTCGCTCGACGACATAGACAGGGGAGCGGAGGTAGAAGATGCGAGTGAGATGGACGGCGTCCAGCCAACAGGTTCCATGCAGAGGGCCGACGTGAACAGGACCGGCATCATCGGCGACGCGATACCGATCTGCGCCCTAGGAGCCACGCAGCAGCCTCTTGTGGACATGCAGGCACAGATGGTGATCGAGCAGTGGCCTGACGACAGGGATGGGGGCAGGGAGATGGTAGTGGACATGCGACGGGAACTCGGGCTCTGGCCAGCGCCCGGTGCATCTACGCAGTTTCTGGGAGGTGACAGAGGCTGGGTAACAGTCATGCCCCATGGCACGAATAACGAACAAGATATGAAAAGAATGGTGGATATGGCAGAGAGAGGCTGTGCCGGGTGATATGTAGAAATATCCAGAGTGTACAATGATATGTCATCGGCTCTTTGGTAGGCTAGTTTTATACGAGTCAACTTGTCCAAGAAGCAGGATGTAATTCACAACGTCGCCAGCGAAGGCCGAGTTCCTTGCCTTTTCGAACGCCGCCAAGGAAGACGTGGCCTTTAACTAGATATGCGGGGATAGTAGACTGACGATTGGCCAAGGATGCCGAGCGATTCACTATGACAAGCACTACATAATCTGTCTTCTAGCAGAGTACATTGTCAAGCTCGTCACGAGGCTTTGCGACGTCGACATCGATCATCACTGGATTCGTCAAGCTATTCAAGAGGACCATTTGAAGATATAATGGGCACCACTCGATGAAGTCTTTGGTTGTGATCTTCCGAAGCAACGTATAAGTGAGGAATTCACTCGCCAGTGCACATATGTGGGATGGTCACAAATATCCTCTTCAATGAAGAGAACCCCGCACAATGCGAAATCACGTCGGTGGCCATAACCTTCATGACAAACAGCCAACTCGGGGTACAATGAAGCTATTCAGAAGCGCATTTTAAGATTCCCCTTTAACATTATTCCCAACATAACATATTGACTAATGCCAATCTACTGTGTTCAAAGTTGAAGTGTTACCAGTGGAAGTTGGTATTACGCCGAGATGTTGCATCCGGACTGTCAAATTATAACTTTACTCCCATTCACTCACTCCAGCAGTCAGGCCACCAAACCTTCAACCCGACAGATTTATCCACTTCTTTGACTCGACAACCAGGAACTTTGATCTCCCTCCCGAACAAGACTTGGCAACGTGGCCTCCCCAACTCATCCTCCACAGCCAGCTTCTCCATCTATCCCTCGCTTACAGTTTTCCCGGCCCTCACTGCAGCTGACTGGCTAGCTGAAGAAGTTGATGTAGCCAGCCGCGGTTTCTCTCGAGAGCTTGAAGGTAGGGGTCGTTGTCGTCGTCGTCGTCATCGCTAGAGTTAGCCTTGATCTCAGCGATCAGGCCCTCTAGCTGAGGCCGCTGTTGATATTTTAGGACCTTCTTCAACTGATCCGGAGGGCAACGTGTGAGGTTCTTCCACGCCTCCAGAAACGCGTTACAGCCAAATAAGGCCAGGTTGGCCCTATCAAAGGATGTCAGGTTTTCCTCGTATTGGTCGAGAGGCATGCTGGGCTTCAGTCCTAGCTAGAGGACTTCAGGGCTTTTTCATAGCCTCAATCGAGAGATTTTGATCAGAGATTCAGGGCGTGTGTTGTGTGAAAAAGGAAAGGAATGGGCTCCTACTAGTCGTGAAGAGCAGGCAGTTTTTATTCTCGTGAGAAGTCGAATAGCCTCTCATTGTGTAGTTAGGCGTGGCTCTTCTTTGCTGCTGCGCAGCTAAAAAGTCAAATATTAGGCAACTATGTTAGCATTGGTTATGATGCTATGATGTGTTAAGATATTGTGTTCTTTGTTGCAGTAGAAGGAAGATACCTAAAACTAGATAGTAGTCATATTTACGGAAACTCGACGAAGTTATGAGCGCAACGCGTGCCAACTGGTGGCGCGTCGCCGTCGGCAAGCAATTGATCAACCATTTCTTTCACACCACGTAGTCGTGGGGGAAATCCTCGCAAATCCAGGTCGAGAATAAAGTGAATAAGGACCTGTTGCTCTAGATCAGATAGCCGGCGTAATTTCTGGATGGTATCGCGTCGAGATTGGATGCCCTTCTGCCGGCGGCCTAAAGTACAACGATTGACTGTATATATCTTTGCAGCGCGTCGGACACGTGGGTTTAGGTTATTTTAAAGTGCCTGAAGGGCAATGATCATTCTAGCTTCATAATTAGACTGTGACATGCTAGGTGGTTAAGAATCAATTGATCAAATAGCAATTATATAGGTTAAGGGATTTTTGGTTCACTTGCTTGTCTGGCTCTATTGCTTATCACGTATGTTATTTGATCCAATAAAATAATATTAAACATAAGAACTATGCTATATACTTTTCTTATTTTAGTCTAAAAGGGGAACTAAGAGTCTAAATATAGGATATATGGTTAGATACTTATATTGAAAAGTTTTAAAATAGAAGAATTAAGTAGAAAAACTTACTGAAGGGCATCGAGAAAAAAAGATACGGACTGAGTACTCTTCTGTGCTGGTGATAACCCGCTGTTGTCTTGCTTTTCTACTTCTGGATCGAATAAGACAAAAATAACTTCGAGATCTTGTAGGTCATCGTCAAGTAGAGCAAAGACTGCTGATTTGCATGCCTCGAAAGCACAAAGTGTACGGTCAATACCAAAGATGCCGCTGCTGATGGATGGTATTGCAATCTTGCGTATTTGGTTGGCCTTGCATAGTTCGAAGATACGAGTATACATAGATGACAGTAGCTGAGGGGCACGCTCCTTCTCGTATTGTTTATCTTTGCATGGACCGACGGCGTGAATGATATAAGGAGCCGGGAGGTTGCATCCACAAGTAAGAACCGCATTCCCGGCCTTGATACCGCCGGGAAAGCGATTGCACTCCTCCTTCAGTTCTTCGATGCCAGCAGCAGCAAAGATCGCGCCGCATATACCCCCGCCCGGAGTCAGACTAGGGTGCGCCGCATTCACGACGGCGTCGACCTTGAGCGTGGCTATATCTGCCCATTGGATACTGATTTGGTCTTGCAGTCGCTGATTACCTGCTAAGACGTGACATTCCTGTGGTACAAAATGGGTCTTAAGATTGTACAACTGGCCGATGGTTCTGGGTTCAGTGAGGAAAGTGTGATAAGATTGGATCTGGCGAGTAGACATTGCTAAAGATTTAAATCAGATGTAGGGAGGTATAAAATATAAAGTATTGAGGGATTCTTGATTTAATAAAAGGATAAGTTAGGGGTTATTAAAGAGGATATAAAATAGATCAGTTTAAAGGTAATAAGAGGGTAATAAAGTAAATAATAATCATGAATCTTTTATAACCTTCTGTAATACTAAAAGCTGTTAATCTAGGATAACCTTACCTACCTGCCGCAGATAGAGACGTCAGCGGCCACACCGAAGAACAGAGTTTTTACACCACAACAGCACCTCAACAGATCCAATACTGCGTAGTTAATAGCGATCCTGATATTTCCTTAACGTAATATGACACTCGCATCTGCAGAGGCCACTTTTCCTCGCTTCAAAAGTGAATAAAAAGGCTACCTAGGCCCTCTCTTCCTCCGATCCTCGCCGTCAACTTCAACTTTGCAACCAAATTTATCCTCTGCCTTCAATCACGACCCCTGTATTCACGACCGACGAAACTACAACACTTACGGCGCTTGCCATCGATCCCAAGAGTCGGTATAACGATTGGTACGAGACCGAGGGCCTCGTCATCAACTGGGGCAATGCAACAGCCGTGGCCTTGCTCCGTACCGAGTGCCAGCAACTAAAGCTACCGGATACCATCATAACAATCGTATCAAACGATCAACTACCGCGGCTCGTGATTATGATAGGAAGAGGCTAAGAATGGGATCGGGATCGATATCGACCTGCTAATCTGAGAAGGGGGCCCGGATGCTGCGTTGGCACACACCGCGCGTGGGAAAATGAGGGGTGCATTTGTAGGCAATCCAAACCCGGGGTTACTAAAAGCTACCAGTACTGCCTTTTATCCAGCTTCTGCAACAATGAAGAATACAGTATCTTAATATATTATAGCATGATAACCCATGCTTACACAGTTGCCTACACTTTAACGGTTGAGCTGCGCAGCAGTAAAGAATAGTTATACCTAGCTGCATAATAAAAGGCTATTTGGCCTCTTAGCGAAAATAAAGACTACACTACTGAAAACATTGACGAGACGTGTAATCTCATCGTTGGCAGCGATCTCATCGAGTTGCTTGCCTCGGCCGATGACGAGAGACTCGGTCTCGTACCAATCATCATAGGAGCTACCGGCCGCGGTCGAAAGCTTCGTGCGTGTTATGGATGACGAAGTCATCGTGATCGTGGATGAGAGAGTCGAGGTTGAAGAGGATTAGTGTAGTTGTAAGGTTGAAGTTGACGGTAAGGATCTGATTAGGCAGCCCTTTTTAAGTGGCCTCTTCAGATGCAAGTGTCATCTTGCGTTGAAGGATTATAAGGGTTTGTGTCATGCAGCATTGGATCTATTGAGATGCTATTGTCATGTAAAAACTGTGTTCTTTGTTGTGGCTGCTGACGTCTCTGTCTGCGGCAAGAAAAGTTAATCTAGAAGTTAGGGTTTTGAGCTGATGATGCATAAAACCGTAGACTTGGTGTAGGACTCGTACATCTATACCCGCGCTGAACCCAAAGATTCTTACAAGAATCAGGAATGTCAGCTAACGGTTTCGTCGAAACATCGGCGCCTAGTGGCCTGGCGCAAGGTGGAGCGATGAGACTTGGAGGCATGGGGATGAGCCTATGCCGTGGGTATAGTTGCCGAGTGCCCACAGACTTGATGAAAAAATGCGCGAGACCACCAATGTCTGTGTAGGTATCATAGAGCATCGCGGTTGAAGTCGAATCACGCGGCTCCCACGTGACCAGGTCCAAGCCTTCGATCTCAACGAGCTGCTCCTTTTCGGACTGGTCTGCCTGACTGACCTTGACCTTGGTCCAAATCTTGCCATCTCGAATACCTATCTCCTCCATGACCGCGACAGAAAACAAGGC
The DNA here is from genome assembly GCA_000966855.1 of Fusarium sp. JS1030. Classification (NCBI taxonomy): domain Eukaryota; kingdom Fungi; phylum Ascomycota; class Sordariomycetes; order Hypocreales; family Nectriaceae; genus Fusarium; species Fusarium sp. JS1030. The sequence continues at coordinate 486,094 of JWIW01000017.1, read as the reverse complement.
CCGGATCTGTCTATCCGCCAAGTCGTACGCATCAGTGTCGGGCACTAATCCCGGCGTGAGAGGCCAGTCGCGGTGTAATATGTCGAAGGGCTGCTTAGGAGGGTAGACAGAAAGTCCAATATCCGGGCGCTTGGGTGATATAACTGCCCCCAACTGCGAGTGTGTCAGGCCAACGAGACCGCGAACAGCGTTGAATAAAGCCCGGATGCAGAGATAGCCACACTCTAGGCCCCTGCTCTGCGGTGTCAAGGGAAGTAGGAAGTAATCAAAGTCGTAGGGGAGTCCAGCCAGGGCGAGAAACTCCCTCCACGCCAGGAGGGTCGAGCGCAGTCGTTCCTGGAGTGTATCAACGTTGTTCAGCGTGTCGTAAAGCATAAGCTGCCCCCGGAACCGATCCCAAAGAAATGATGTCCAGTGGACACTGGTGTAGTGGTAGACAAGACCGGCAAAGAACCGCTTGCCCTGTACATTATTTCTCCAACTTCGTGTATTGGGATATCCCATTCCTACATCGCATATGACGCGATCGTAGGAGTTAGGTAGAGGTGATGGTGGAAGCGGGGAATCTGGTACGTCGACATGTTTGCCAATAATCAATGGCCGGCTGGCAACCTCGACGATGCTCTCGATGCCATATGGCAACATCCGCAAGAGGGCCAAGAGACCAGCATCTTCGATCAGGTCACGACGTGACATCTGAACATAAAGTTGAAATAGATCATGACAGTGAGTATCCTATGTTACAAGGCCAGGTGAAGATTTCAATTGACGTTCGTTCGGCCAGGTGCGCTTCGGTATAGATTGGGCGGCTTTGCATATGGTGTTTTTCTGGTTATAATCACGATACGGTGTAAAGTTCGTTGAATCTAAATGTTGCCAGTCTGTCCTCGGCTCAAAGTATGCAGGTTGCTGACCATAAACTTCTGCGAGGCTTTGTTGCTGCGTCAACTCGTGCGGATCTATGAAGTTCCCATCACCGGCTTCGGATTGCAAGCGACCATCGAAGTAGATCATGCCAGGGATCTTCTTGAAGTACCGCTTGCTGTTATTTGGGAGAGGATTGCTCGGTAACAAAGGCATCGTAATAATATGATCCAAAAGGCAGAAAAGGGTGATAAACTGGGAGTTAAGTAATAATGAAATAAAGATAATAAATAATGTTGAAGGTAATAATTTATATAGTTAGGGAGATATTATATAACAGGTTAGGAACATAAGATAATATTAAAAATATATAACTTAACTTAAAAGCAAATACTACCTTACTTACTATATAGAAGTCTTTTATTTACTCTTTGATAACTCTTATTTTTACCTCTTTTATACTCTCCTATCTTTCTACTTATTAGTTTTAAACCCATTAGCCCATTTAAGCACTATGGCAGCCCAGTTGATCCCCGGCGTTACCTCACTTCTCGATATAAAGAAGAAGCAAAAGTTCTTTATTGGCAAACTTACCCATGATGGCGAAAATAATAGCAACGACCAGGACGACTCACCTATGCCCCCCCTTAACCTGAGAGATGTCTTTCAGACCCAACCACCCCAGTTCAGACCACGTCTGAACTGGCCCCAGCTGGCCGGTAGGACACCAACAATGCTCGACGTTAAGGACTGTCTGGCAAACCGTAACAGAGTCAAGGGATACGTACAGGACGCTAAGCTATTCATGCCCCAAGCTAGCGAGCCGCAAAAAGACCAATCGCCAGATGAGTATGCCGAGCTACTGTGGTGGGAACTATTCTCAAAGCTAGCCTTGAAGAGAGCCATTTCTCTTGATGGATTGCAGAGGATGATGCCGATTATCGCCGATGGCATGTTTGACGCCGTCGTCGTCCCAACAAGACCCATCGAACTCCGAGGTGCAGGACTGGTTGTCAACCCCCCGGCCGGCGCAGACGGCCATGTCAGCGGGGTACCCGTGGGGGCATCGACGGTCAAGGGAGAAGTAACTATGGGATTTAACAATCCAGAAGACTTCAAACGCGCCATGAAGGGAAAGCGGTTCGTCATAGGGCTCGTGCGGGTGCCTGGCCCGCCGAAGACTTGCCACACAACCTTCATACTAGATCAACAGGATAAGGCCGTCTACGTCTACTACGCGTTTAAAAGCAACGCAACCGGAGCGATTCGTCACACCATGGTAGCTATACGTCAGCTACTATCATGGGCTGGAATCTTCGTCAGTCTGAGCTTATACGCACCGCCTATCACCCGAGTCGGATCTGGCAGCGACGGGTGGGCGGAGGGTTTTATCGTGCTATTTGCCCTGCTCCTCAACCTCCGAGGCCTCATTGGCGCCAGCTTCACCGACGTCGACAATAAGGTCGATAGCAAGTATAAACAAATGCTCGCCCTGGAAAACACAAAGGCGGATAGCGATGAAGATTCGCCAGAAAGCTGCTTTCCGCTCCCTCAACGCGACTGGGTTCTAAGTATGGACTGGAGGGGCGGAAGCGACCGTATAGACCAGGTACGGGCGTGTCTCGGCACCATAGTCATGGACTGGATGGGGTTTAGTGACCGGAAGTACCTACACAACAACGTTGCTAAGGACGTTGGTGACTGGTCAACACCGGCCACTCAATATACTCCTATGATTAGCCAGAGTGCCATGCCAAAAGAGGCAAAGCAATTCTTTACCAATCTTGGAGGCTTACAGATAGTCACCTGGGGTAACATAGATGTGATCCAGGGCTATGAAGAGGGCAGGCTAATCAGCATGCTGCCATCCAACGAGTGCCGCTATGAGGACCAGGCAGGAAGGGCAGGGCCAATGGCTCTCGACAGCGGCGGGGAGGAAGAGGACTTGGCGTTCGAGGAACCGATGGGGTATAACGACGGACCGTCATCGCAATTGGCATGGAATGAGATGGTGGAAGAGCAGTCGGCGATCGAGGAACCAATGGAGGATAACCACAGACCGTCATCGCAATTGGCATGGAATGAGATGGTGGAAGAGCAGTCGGCGATCGAGGAACCAATGGAGGATAACAACAGACCGTCACCGCAATCGATGTGGGATCAAAGGGGGGAAGAGGACTCCGCAATGGAGGGAGAAGATGAGGATGACAGGGAGTTGCCGTAGTCTATGCCGGTGAAGCGTAATTAAAAAAAAGAAAAAGACAAATAATAGGGAGTGACGAAGTAAACGAGATAAGTTCGATATAAGAAGACTTAATAGAGTGAATATAACTATGTACAAAACAAAGATAAATACATACAGAATAGGACCGCCACTTCAGAGAGGGATACTTCACTAATCTTATTCATTATCAATAGTAATTTGAAATCTTCCTATACAAAGATGATTTCTGCGATTATTAGAATCCTCTGTAGCCAGTAGCGCTGGATTATCCTTTCGATGGAATTGATATATGACAACCTCCTGTTGCTGACCCATACGGTGAAGCCGAGCGATGGCTTGTTCTCGGTCGTTGCCCCGAGGCGGCTCGCCAAAAATAATGCCGATGGAGGCAAATGTCATAGTGTTGATACCTGTACAGGCAACCTGTATAGACACGACACCGATTATGACCTTTGGGGGGCGGGACACACCGCTATTGGTAGCCTTGGCGTCCATTTTGCGAGCGTCGCCGGCCCATTGAGCCACAAGTTTGTTGCGCTTGCCGGTGCTACCAGGGAATTCGGCCGTGAGGATATGGCAAATGGCTTCTTTTTTCAGGTGATGGCAAAGGAAATGGTATACAATGTACGTAACCAGAGGGGATGGGCAAAAGACAATGATGTGTCGCGGGCAATCTATTGCCGGTGCGGTTGTACCCTCATCATCTTCACTGTATACCTGGCCATTTCGCGCCAGCCTGCATATCTTGAGGAGTGTGTCGAACCAGAGGTCTTTCAGCATGGCGTCGCTACGCGCGAGCTCGATGATGCGTTCCGGCCGGTCACCGCTAGGTGTCCTTTGTTTCTGGGGCTTGCGTTCCCCCCTTAGGGGCTCACTTTTGCGGTTGGCTGAATGCAGGTCTAGTATGATTTCACCCTGGGTGATGGGGAACCGATTGTCACCTACTAGCTCCTCCACAAGCAGCAACGCCACGGAGCCTGCTCGCAGAAGGGGAGTCCATGCCACCGACTTGGTTAATCGGTCCATGACCTGATTAGATGCCCTGTTGGATGCCTGGAAATCTTGCGCGACGTGAGACCTCATGCGGTCAAGCTTATGGAGACACTGGTCGGGCGTAGCGTGCTCTATCTTGATGTCGTGCCGCTTCGGGCGATGGTCCTCTATGCGGTAACCGTCCTTCCAAAGGCTGGAGCCCTGAATTCGACCCATCATCCACCGGGAAAGCGATTCGCTGATCTGCTGCACCTGTTGCTTGACGTCATCTGTCATGCCAAGCATGATTCCCCTGTTTTCGTTATCTTGCTCTTCCTCTGGCTCGTGCGTTGGCTTTTTCGCCATGCTTTCCAGGTTGACGAGACGTTCACGCATGGCCTGGACAGGTCTGTCATCCCACGACAGCAAAAAGAGCATATTACAAATCTCAGACAGCTTTGCCGGAAAAGGGGTGCCGCTTAACAGCAGAACGTAAGGCCCGTAGTTAGAGCCATCACGCTGCTGTGAATTGAGTTGAATATTCTGCAGAAGTGCCTTGTATGATAGATAGTCCGCTTTGACTCGCTGATGGGCCTCGTCGTGAACCAAGATGGCGGCGACAAAGGCTGCCTTTGCAACCATTTGTATACTGATTGCTTGCTCGGTAGATCCACCCACCGGCCTGACCATCACGTATCCCCGGCTCTCGAATTTGTCACGTTTATTTGTTCCCTCTAATAAGCCTCGTGACATAAACAATACGATGGAAGAGTCGGCAGTGGTCTGGAAGTCGGATAATTCAGGCGGGTCCTTCTTCCCTGCAGCGTTACCAGCCCATGAATGAGACATCCAAGAGTCTTGCGTGTCCTTGTAGCCGAACTTGCCAGGTTCCAGCCACATGTCGATCCAGCCCGCCCCTGGAGCCTTCTGCAACTGCATCGGCGTTTTATTGACAACCAAGGAAGACTCTCTTCGCTGCAAAAAGACATCCAGGTTTGGAGCAAAGTTATTCTGGGTAGCCTCGACATTGTTCCGCTTGTCGTGGCCGGGAACAGGGGCAAAGTCTTCATCGGCAGTAAGCTTGAAGGCGCGTAGAAATATGCGGCCATGGAAAGGGTGGCCAGGCTCATTAATCTGTGCACAGACATTGTCATCAAACTCCCGTGCCCACTCAGAAATCAAGTATGACTCGCACGTGATAAACGTGAAGCCGTCCTCTGGAAGCACTTGCTCCCACTGCTCCAACAAGCTCCCTTGGACACAGAGGCATTGGAGGCCAAATTGTTCACTGAGGTTGCATGAGCGAGCAGAGTTGGGCGGCTGATTGTGGAGCTCGGGGTGATCAACGATGTGCTCGCGCATAAGACGCATGTACCGGTAGACACCGACGAATTGAGCTGTGAGACAGGTCTTGCCGAGGCCAGGAGTGTCAGCCACATACTGCCCTCGGAGGGTTGCGTCAGACACAACCCTCTTGATTAGGGCGTAAATGCCTAGGAGCTGCCAGGGACGGAGGGGCCTGCCCCGGTTGAAACCAGTAATGATCTTTGCATTTAGATGCGTGGGGTCAAGTGACGGTAGCTGGAAGAACTCCGCGACTTCCTTCGCCTCGGCCTCGTCCCGGATGGTTGGAGTCTGGTAGAGGTTTGAAAGTAGCCCATCTGTAGCATCGCGAATGTTATCCACCTCATCGTCGATCCCTGTTAGGTCTATTACCGTCTGTTGAGTGGTCTTGTGTGGCGGAGGAGGAAGAATTGGCGAACGTGGGCGAGAAGCAGATTGCGCCACAGTCTGGCCTCCTGGCGCATAACCCGGGTGCTGTGGTAGATCGCCGGCAGGATGAAGCCCAATAGGGCCGTGGAGACCGGGGATGTAGGTACGGCGCTGCAGGGCCGACAAGATGCACCCAAGCCACCTCTGGAACGTGCCGGGGCTATCTAGGACTGTCGTGTCTACTGACTGGCCCTGAGTCGGTTGTGGGAGCTCAGCACGGATCTTGAGATCATCAGATGCACCTGCGGGTGCGGCATTGGACGTAAGGAGACTGGTCAAGGTGTCCCAAGAGTATGCGGAGGGGGGTGCAACCACTGACTCCGCTATGTCATGGATATTGAGTCGCGCTGATTCAAGCCGAATTAGGCTTCCGGCTGAATGTGAACTGTGGAGAGTAGATAATGGTTCTCGAATGATAAGAACTATATCATCAAGTGTGTATATAGACATAATGCCGAAAAATGTAGGAGTAATAGAGGTTGGGAACGATATAGTAGAAGATGTGAGAGACGGGAATAGATATAGTCATAAATTCCACTCTGATAGAGATAGATAAAAGGAAGTAATAGTCGAGGTTAGTCTTGATACTTAAGTAGAGAAATAAGAAGAATTACTTTGGGTGTGAGAAGTTGCGGTGACGGGCTACGTCAGGTTCAGCGGATTAAGAGATACCCGGAGAGATGCCGTTGCCCCATTGTGAGGTTTGTGTTGAAGGGTGTAATAACAGCGTGGACATCTAGGGTGGAGATATCGGCCCAAACAATGTTCGTCAAGCTTTTGTAGTCAACGATTTAGCGCTATGATGGACTGGAGAGTAGGGATAGGAGACTAGACTACTAAGGCTCTACGACGCTGCAGTCAGGCTAGGTTATGGTGCCGTGGGGAATCAAGTGTATCTAACGCCGTGACATATGTACATACACCATGAAGTACGGTTGTAGATAATATTGATAAGTGGAGGATAGGTAGTAAAATGGATGATTGAGCAAATATAAGTGCAATATATACATATATAACCATGTGTAAAATGCATCGGTAAGGAACGTTTTGACAGATCTAAGCCTAGTTATGTACTAAGATAATAACCAATTGACTACGAGAAACGCTGTTTCCATGACCCTTGCCTGCCGTGATGGAAATCCTCTGTGGCGAGTAGTGCTGGGTTGTCGCTCCTAGAGAAGGAGTAAACATGTGTTCGCTCCTCTATACCAACCTGACGAACGCGAGATGCGGCACGTTGTGCATCGTGGGCTGCCATTGGCTGTCCATATTGCACAAAAATAGTAGCAAAGGGCAGAGTTAAGGGTAGAGATGCGAGGACATCGGTATGCACAATAGCCACGAGAAGCTTGGGTGCCTGCTGACCTGCACCACGGGCCGGGCTAGCTGGCTCGCTAGCCCTCTCGATCCACGAATTCACCACCAAACCGCGTTTTACAGGTGGTGGCCACTCACTGGTGAGGAGGTAGGCCTCGATCGACTGGCCACAAATGTGACTCAAGGCGTAGTAGACATGCAAGGTTGTTATCAGAGACGGACACGAGATAACGGCGTGTCGAGGACGGCCCAAGTCCGCTTCCGTCGGGCGACACCCGTCGGGGTCCCAGAAACGACCATTCAGGGCCTCTCCTAGTATTACGACAGTATCGCAGAGCCATGCGTCGTCTAGAGCTGAATCGTGACAGGCCAACTCTATGACTCGCCGGGCCCAGACCTCGCCGTTGGCGTTCGTCTTCCGGTAGGGCATGGGCTGGCCTCCCCTATCGGCGGATGGCAGGTCGAGTCGAATCGAAGCAAAATCCAACGGGAAGGAGGAAACACTGGCCGAGGTATCAACGCCATCTCCGTCGCCGCCCAGCAGTGCCGGGATTAATGCGGCTCTATATAAGAGCTGGAAAGAAGGCGCGAGAGCCGAGCTCTGCCATGTAGAGTTTTCACCGGACTGCCGGCCGTTGACGTCGTCACTTGCATTTTTGCAGGCGCCAGATAGCTGCCTCAAGTGTTGCGGAGGAGTCGGGTGGGATATGTGAGTAGAGGGGGCTATATTCGTGGCGGCACGGCGAATGGTGACGATGTCGTCGGTTCTAGTAATAGGAGTCGAGTGGTCCCGAGCTATAAACAGGTCGTTGAGCAATTTTGTCGCCTGTTCCCATAGCCCCTCAAGTTTAGCATCTACAGGGAGGCTCAGACATCCATCATGCAGACAACATAGTAATTGCAGTTTAGACATGAGCATATCGAATTTACCGTCTGCATCCTTCAACTTATCAGGTCTGAAGAATATAATATCGAAGAGAGCGTGTACTTCGTCCCGCCCGCGGACGAAAGGAGAAGGGGACATCACGACCAACAGGGGTCGACTTGCTTTGCCTTGGCTGCATCGGACTCGTTGGGCGACGAGCCACCTGTGGGTCCTGCTACCCGACAAGATCGCCTTTTGATCAACGTCGACGAATATATTGGCGGCATAGAGTGGCATGTAAATGCTGTACTCTACAGCACTCTGGGTTGCATCGCTACCGGCGGGGCTACCACTGCCGGGCCATTGCGTAACCAGCTCGAGGCTTTTCTCGGCGCCACTCTCGACGAGGTCGCGTGATAGGATGAGGAGTGTGTCGGATTGTGCCACCCGCGACTGAGGATGAGCCAAGGGCCTCGACGACGCAGCATGACCTGCCCCTGTCCCACCAAGACCATCATGGTAGCGGAGAGAGTGGCCGGTGCGGCCATCCCCACCAGAGCCCAAAATCTCCTCGATGGGAGTGGGGCGTGCCGTTGATAACCCACCGACGGCTCGCCCTGGAGTCGTTGGAGGTAGTGCGATGCCGTTAGTTGTCTTGTCCAACTCCGGCGTGAGGCTTTTGAGGTCTGCTGTACTCTGGTGAGGGCCACCCAAGCCGGGTATCGCCGTGAGTTGACCATCCTTCTCGTAGGTATAGCTCGAGATAAAGGGCTTCCCAGAAAAGGGACCACCATCCAGGGGCATAGTAGTTCTCACATCCTCAGCAACGATCTTCGTATATGCTTTAATATGGCGAGGCTCACAAACGATCGTCGTGAAGCCACCGGGCGGCAGGGCATCCTCCAGCCTCCTAAGGATGCTATCCTCAACGCAGAGACACTGGAGACCAAACTTTGCACTCCATGGGCAGGTTGTTCCGCGTAGGCCATTTCTGCCCCTCCGGCAGTGGCTATCCTTATTTTCACTGATGTGCTGACGTATTAGCCGCATTGAACGGTAAATGGCCACGAATGCGGTGAGCATGACCCGGCGACCAAGTCCTTCCTCATCGGCCAGGATCTGACCCGTTAGCTGAGTTTCTTGGCACTTGCGGTTGATCAGCCGATATAACCCTTCGAGTTGATAGGCGTAAAGAGGTCGGGACGGGTTCATGCCTGGCAGCGCCTTGCTCTGCAGGGCCAAGTTATCCCCACTAGAGAGCTGAAACAGTTCGCACATCCGGTCTATATGGCTGAAGTTTGTTGTGAAAGGCAACCGGTAGAGCGGCCGGATAACTACATGCATAGTAGATTCGATGTAGAGTAAGGAGGCTGGTCTGGTAGGTTGTGGTGCTGGCCTGGCAGGCCGTGGGGCTGGCCGGGATGATGACGTGACCTGGCTGGGACTCAACGGCTCCCCGGATACTGCGACATAACTGCCAATGACGCCCTCATCCTTGGTGAGCTGTCTACTGACTGCGGAGACCCATGATTGGAAGGACGTTGGGCCGTCAAGTACTCTCGTCTCGGGTGTGCCCTCACCCGAGCGCAATGGTAAGGCAGCGTGGATCAAGACGTTGTTTTGAGTTACATTGGGACTGTTAGGGCATACAAGGCTCACGAATCGAGACCAGCTGAAGCTCTGGCAAGAGTTCTCATCGCTGATGCGAGCATGCTCAAGGCGTACCAGGAGGTGCGGCTCGGAAACATCAGCGCGCGGCGATGAGCCAAGTGGAATACGGAGTATGATATCGTCGATAGTGACAGGTAGGCGAGAACCTAGAGGTAAGTCATCTAGAGGTACTCTATTATCAGGGGGGAGAAACGATAGTGCCATTATAGAGGAAGGGAGGATAGATTGATTAGTAATAAATGTAGAAAGTCTAGATGTAATAACGTATATGATAAGCATGCGCCGCATCCAAGTATGCGCCGCACTATACTGTATAACTAAAAACTACTAAATTCTAAATTTCTAAAAACTGCTATAAAATAGCTAGGGACTTAAAAAGAGTATTTTTAAGAAT
>JWIW01000017.1:459360-474088 GCA_000966855.1 Fusarium sp. JS1030 | reverse complement strand
TATGATAAGTGAGTGTCTCAAACAAGTGAGTGTCTCAAAATACCCTATAGTGGGATTTTCTCTTTAAAGAGAATTATTATAATAAATTCTAAAAAAATAAGGTTAAGTCTAAAGTAGCTAATATTTAAAAACAAGCTTTATTATATAAGGGAAATAATAATATAACTTTTTAGAGTTTTAAGAAACACTCCTTATAAGGTAGTTTAGAAAAAAGTATATTCGCACTGTATAAATAGCTATTTCTCTATAAAAGGATTTTTTTAAAAATCTGGAGAAATTATTTTTATATTCTATATTAAACTAGGTTTAGAAAACTACTTTTGTTATATTCCTAGCTATTTTATAGCAGTTTTTAGAAATTCTAAATTAGCTATTTCTAGGTGTACAGTATGCTGAGACACTCACTTGTTTGAGACACTCACTTATCATATATGTTATATCTCAATATAAAAACAGCAAGTAATATAACTAGCTTATATACTAAGGTACATGGTAATTAAGTATTGCGTAACTAAATGGCATACTTGGCACATTGTCTAAGATCTCAAACTTGACTACTTCCGTAATATCCAATATGCCAGCCCTGATCTTATTAACCAAGACCTGACAGGCCGTTACGAACCCTTCTTGGCCCACACATAAAATCTCTTCTTCCTGGGCTGTCACTAGCACGCCGCATGATGGTGGTGGACTCTCTTGAGGCCAGTGACAATAGAGAACATCATCAATGAGTATATTCCAGCAGAACTTCCTGGCATTTATCGGGACCCGGTAATCGCAGGCGGCTGAAGCTTGAGGGTCGACGAACGCGCTAAAACAACCTATACCTTTGGTTGCTCTGGGGCCAGTATATTCGTTATGCTCGATCGAAAAGCGTAATTCCCGAATGTCAAATGATTCCGTGTCCATATTTTCGGCTGCGATATCTAGTCGTCGTCTTTTTGGGTGATGCAGACGACTATATTAAAGTAAATCAGTTAGCATCTGTACATAGAGCTACTTGTAATTATCTCCCCTTACGAAAAGCAAAGATGTATCTAGGTTAGATGAGAAGGGGAGGGAAAGGAATGTATACATACGAAGACATGAGGAAAGATACAGGCGACGAGATTTCATAAAAGTATCCTCTTAGGTTGAGTATTGCTCGTGAGAATATAAGAGGTAAATCTTAGCTGTTCGTAATATACATAGATAAGATCAGGTCTGAGAAGTAATAATACGCGTGATTCTGGTGGCGGATGGTGTAGTTCTGGCAAGTAGAAGAAAGTGAATCAGCAGTTATGGGAGGAAGAAGCACCGGATCTTAACTTGGCTGTATGGTAATAGATATAAAAACATATGCGGGAAACTCGTCGAGTACATGATTATGATTTTTGTCGCGTTTGATCCATCGCCATACAGGACAGGGGATAAACAACCAGAGTCAGTAACCTCTACCCACCCTAGACATAACGAACAAAGAGCGCCACGGCGAAATAGAGAAAGGGGCCCTTGCAACACACAGAAGGTTTAGTGCCAGAGAGAGGGGGCGGTAAATACGCCACATGGATTAGTTCCGCTTTGGATCAAGGTTGCCAACTGAGCCATATCTCGATCAACTACCGCCTCAGTTAGAGCATTTTCTTCTGTCGATGACGTATTTATAATGTCAAAATGGGGCAGAACGTAGAGTCGCCAATTGCCTGTGGTGAAATCGGTTGGCCAGATGTCTAGCTGACCCGGGGTCTGACGAGTCAATTGATGCTTCTATTGGTGTTAAGATAGCGGCGCTTGTGCATATGTGCATGTATGGAATAATAGGAAGAGTTAGCATCAGACTCATGGGACATAAATTTGAGTTGGATGCGTAAACCACATAGCGACAACTACGAAACCTCAGCAATAGTTACGAACACAGGGCATGACTGCTGACGACCTAAACTGCACGGCGACGAACACTCACGGCAATATTTCGTAGGGCACGATATATACCAGAAAGAGAGAACGACCGTCGCCAAAGGAGGGTTTAACAAGTGAAGTCCTGCTTTTGAGAACATGTCAACCAATGCAACCCAAATGTGACCTGAGCCATTGGATAAGGTTGATACGAATAGACCGCCGTTAACGAAAGAGTCTACCAATATCCATCCGTAGACGGGTACCAGGTGTGGCTGCCAACAGAATCTGAAAGAGACTGGCCATCCCCCGTGGATCTATCTATAGGTGATAGTGTCGAGATAATAAGTCCCTGACGTCAATGGATACAAAAAGCCTACTGCCATTCCATATCCATACCCATAGTAGGGGCAGATAACGTACTCTTGGGGTGGGTCAAAGCAGGGCTAGTACTGGAGAGAGGAGACCAGAGGAGAACCGAAGGTTGCTCATCGTTAAGGTAGAGGGAAAAGGTGCGAACGTGGTTACTACCCCTAGAAAGTAAAGAAGTATGCCAGTTTAATACACCTCTACCTACCAGGATATACTAGAGATAGAGAAATCAAGAAGAGCACTTCAGAGCTCAACTACAAACGAGATATCTCTCTACAAGGAACGATCGCAAATGAGCATTATAGGTAGTGAAATACAAGGTAAGAGCTGCGTAGATACCTACAAGTTTTGGCTCGGGGATAAGTATCTCACGGGCGGCAGAGATATTTCCAGCCATTGCTGAGCACATCTCCAGGGCAGAGATGGACCCTAGGGAGGAGGACAAAGAAGGTATCAACCTAGACCCCGCAGCAGAAAAATGAGGATCCCAAGTAGAGTAGGACACAGACCAAGTTTATCTCTCCTAAGGTCTCGCGAGACCTTAGGAGATCGCCGACAAGTTGCCTGGTTTGGAACAAGCCAGCCCATTCAACGACAGCCAAGCACGACGGAGATGGCCGATATGTACCGAATCCCGGTTGGCTATTCCCCATCTACGACCATTTAGTTCATGGGCACAATTGGTAGTAATAAATATCAGCCAGCCGAGCCGCATACCCCATCGGGTACTGCCCTCAGCCGGAGTGGGTCACACCCTGCCGACGGCTTGCTCAGCCTCGCCGCACGGGCTACAAACTGCGAGTTGTCAATTGCCTATTGCAAGACCAACACCTTCTGATCCAACAACCATTGCGAATGTGATTGGTTGAGCGAGAGCGGTCTCGGCTGGCACGAATGCGTGCTCATGTGCGTACATAGGTATGTTTGCGGGTAGGTGGGCCGAACAATACATCAGGTTGGCGCTAAGGGTATGTGGCGTACATTTGAATAGGGCGCTCAAACCACCTCGCAGCCGCCGGCTTCGTGTCTCGGGAATGGGAACAAACAAAGGGCACCGGAATGGTGAGTTCCAAATGCTCCAGCTATGGGATTACGAGGCAAGGCCCAGGGATGTAGCGTCGGGGTTTCGCGAGGAGAAGGAGCCCGCAGGAGAGTAGACCGTCCTGGCTTCGCGATGCGAAGGGAATACCCAGTGGAACTCGCAAGCGACAGCCATCTCAACGAACACAATCTAAACATGACGGATGTCACAGTTGAAGCTCTTCATCACCAATTCACCGCCATCGCCGAGGCTATCGAACTCTGTAGGCAGTGGGTCGGGCAGCCACCAGGTGCTGAGCACACCAGCTGGCAGAGACGAGACGACGAAGCAATGGACGCTGCGACATGGGCAGACAAATCGAAACAATATGTCATCAACTATATGCACCACCTTCTCGAGCCTCTCAAGAATCAGGTCGTGCAGCTCGCTTTATCGATACAGCCGAACAGATATATCCTGCAGAAGACACAGACAGCGACGGGATCGACGTCACATGCAGGCTGCGACACGACAGAGCCAACACTAGGTCCCGACGACATGTGCACTCGGATGACGGCTTCTCTTCTCAGGCTCTCGCAGATGCGGGGTTACGGAAACAGGGTGGCGGTTATACCGATGAGTGATAAGGCGCTGCGCGACATCAAGAAGCACATGCAGATGGACCGTAACCTGCGTGTCGAGGACAACACGTTTCACCGGGATGCGCACGGATGCGTGTGCGTAACGTCACAAGCTAGCGAAGACAAGATCAACTGGGCCGACTTGATGGAGGAGTCACGGCGCCCCTCCCCAGAGGAGGCGGCCGTCTTCATCGAGGAGCTTGTCAAGGAATTGCGGCTACGAGACTGCGAGGCTGCGGCATACCAGAGCGGACGTGCCTGTTATCGAAGGAACAATCCCAGCAGGCTTCACCCTGGCGACTATCTCGAAGACATGGGGGAGTACTGCGAGCTCACGGACGAGATGGTTTACATCGGGAGGCCAAGATCAACAACGTTCATGGGCAAGGCAAGATGGAACCTGCGGTCGGCTACTGTTGGGGATCGAGGACACAGGGTGTGGACCCTCATAGCCACCACAGACACAGAGAAGTTTCGGTCCTGGGTGCGAGAAGAGTGGGGGTGCCCCGGGGACGACATCGATATCAACCGCCTCGGGCTACTGATCCCGCCGTCCGTACTCGACTCAGCCGGAATTGGGTACGACGTATGGGTGCAGAGTCCGGGGATGATGATCGTCACCGAGCCAGGCCAGTACCACCAGATTGTCAGCTACTCTGCATGCATCGAACGCTCCATCTATTTCCTGTTCCCCGGCGAGCGGCTTGAGTTGGAAACAGAAGTGACATTGACCCCGGACCGGGCTATTTCACCAGGCCCGGAAAGGCGTACAGACATCAGCGCAGCAACAGAAAGGGCAGCCCAAGCCAGAAGCAGAAGCCGCCCTACAGAGCACGGAGCCCGGGCGTCAGTAGAGGAGGCAGTACAAGACCTAGGTGCGAACGGCGCATGGCACATGTCAGCAGATGTGACCCCGACGGGGGATCTGGGCACATGGATAGCGCCGCTAGGAGACGGGCAATCAGAGCACCGACAAGAAAACCGCTATAGCATGAGCCTTGACGAGATGCGTCTCTACGGCATAAGTATAACAATTACCTGAGAACTACTCGGTCTAGCAAATGCGGCCGACAGAGGTGCTAGGCAGACCGAGGTGGTAGACCTTACTAGCCATGTCGATGGCGGTGATGATGATGGAAACGGGGCACGTACGGTGGGACGTGACGATGTTTCCAGTTTTGCCGGCTCGGCGGGCCAAGGCAGCACCCCTCGCCCAAGAACCATCATTGACCCAGTACGCAAACTCGTCGAGGCCATTCAGAGCGTCTGTGTTATCAAACGATTTGTCTCGCTCGTACATCACGCGAGGCTTCACCCAGAGCAGCGTACCCGGCGTCTACTGTCAGAGCTCAACGGTGCCTTAACGGAGCGTCAATGGATACAAATGGTCGCTAAGAGAATCCAGTTGCTACAGGCCAGTAAGGCAGAGTCAGAGTTTGGAAAAATGTGTGAGGCATACGACCGGATGCAGCTCTGGGAGTTGTATCAGAACAAGAGGATAGGAGCCAAGAGGATAGATAACGAGCACTTAAACGAGTTATCTGACGCCACCGGGTTGGGCCATTCACAGATCAAGAAAGTGGCATACAAGGGGAGATGGTTAGCGAACCTGTGCGGGGTTTACGGACCTGGGTTGATATGCTTTATCCCCACCTCAAAGTTCAAGGTGGAGAGAACATGTGTCGGCGCTACAGCATTTATCAACCTAGGCAAGAACAAGAGGAGGGCCGACTGGGAGATCTTCCACGACATGGTTGATGATGCGTACATGCGCCGCATATGCCATGCCGGCGCCACATGGCTACAGAGCTTGGATAACGGTCAAGATATCGAATTCACGTGGGAAGGTAAAGACATCAATTGGGATGCCCTTGACGGCTTTGGCCGAGCGGAGGCAGTACAGCCGAAAGGTTTTACGAGCCCTAACCCAGACGTGTTCGATGACATCCCAGATAACCTGAGCGAACGACTTGATAGTCTCATCAACGATGCAGCCACGAGCACATCTTCCAGCAGCAGCCCGCACAGTATAAGCCTAGGCTCCGGCGGCTTGCTAGACAGCCTAAGCGTCAACGTCAGCCCTGTTTCCCAGTCGGAATCAGAGGCTACTGCCGCTCATCCCAACACCACTCCGGTGGGTGTCGATGTCGGTGCGGATGTCGGTGTCGATGTTGTTTTCGACTTTGACTCCGACTCTGACTTCGATTTTGACTTCGATTTTGATGATTTCAGCACTACTATCGCGAACGTGACTGCTAGTCTTCCCACCATGACATAGGGTCTAGACAACAGTGCTCCCGTTGACACCATGCCGTGGGAATTGACAATGGATATGGGCACTGTTGCTGGGTCTCTACCTATGCATCTCGTTTCTGCTTTGGAAGAGTCTGGTATCGACGTCTATATGGACCAGGATGCAGGGGATAGGGGCGCTGAAAGTGATTGCAATGTTGGATTAGTACAATCGCTAGACAGTAATATCGACATGGTGGGTAGTATGGTTCTCCCGTGGATTCCTCACATATATTACGGGAACTCCGAAGCAGCCCGGGGTGTTGATAACCAGTGCCTGTGGCTAGGAGGAAGAGGGGGAGGATTATTGCTGCGTGATCTGGCCTCCCCGTCGTTTGATCCACTTGGTTGCCCGGACCCGTTGAACCAGGAGCTGCCTGGGATGGACATTTCTACTCCGTGGAGTTGGATAGATTGGGAGTCAGCCGGAGCACCAAGCGACCAGACGTATCAAGAAACATCGGTCAGTATGAACGATGGTGATAATTTCGGTATTGAAGAGGCTTGCCAACAACTCGGGCTATTTTGAATAAAAGGAAACCGCAATAGAAGAGAAAATATGGCTAGATATGAGAACATCTGGCTGAGAGTGAATGCATCGACTTTTAGGAACCAAGAATAGCGCATCATCTATATCAGTGCCAATCTCTCGAATCCGAGTGTCCGCTCGTCAGATGAACCATGCCAATGCCGATCTCCACCCTCGGCCCAGACAGTGATCCTCTCCAGTGACCTCTGAAGACACTGACCTCTACCTGCATAGCGTTCATCCCAGCTGTACCACACCTCGACAGCTCGACAGTAATGCTTTCTGACATGCTGGAAGAGGAGCCACTGTATGCCACGCAGTGTGTCCTTGATCCGGTGCGACGTCCTGGTCGTGTTTGGATCGGGATCCCAGAATACAAGCATCTTGCCGGGCTTTCGAGCACGGTCGCTGCGGTTGACGACCAGTAGAGCAAAACAATGCCATGGTTCATTCACCCATCCATGATTCTCGCCCACCCCAACCCAATTGCCAGGCGGCGAGCTGAACAAAGCCAGCCACGTCTTCTTGCCGTGCTTCGGATGTAGCCAGAACTCTCGCATCGTGGAACGCTCCTTCATGTGTCCCCAATATATAGCCCAGTCATGCCTCCGTGCACTGTCGGGAAACGAGACGACGTGAGGATAGATAAACGGCCCATCAGTCGCGTAGGCCAGCTGAAGATGTTTCAAGTACGCGTGAATCTGGTGATTTGGGGTGCTAGGCTGACGCGGTAGCTTCACGGCAGTCTTTCCGATCGCGTTAGTTAAGGATCTAGCAATCTGCATGTAAAGGGGCTTACTTGAATGGGGACTAAGAACGCACGGTTGAGGCCACCTGTTCGAGGCTGCATGTTTTAGGTGAGTCACTACTGTGATCTGATTCTGAATGCATTAGATGTAATGCCGCTTAACTGGTATTAAAAATAGGGATCAGATGAAATATAAAGTAAAATAGTGAGCGCTAAAGCTTAGATTTTTTGCCCACATAATAAGGTATAAATCAATAAAGTACCACCACAGGAAGTAAGCAGAGCAAAAGGTAATATTAAGAAATATAAAAAACTTGTAATGGCTAGGTTAGGACGAGGCGCTTATGTACCTCTGCTCTTGTGTAGACATGGGTTAGTCATCAAGCTAAATTGCATAAAAAGAATAATACTAAGATATAACTCTCTTGAGGAAGTATTAAAGTCCCCTTCGGACTTGGTTAAATTTAGAATTAACAAGATATAGCTCTTATTTTTACGAAAAGTAAGAAGGATTATAGTTAAAAAATATATTAGAGTCTTTGGTATCAATAGTATTCCTATCGGTGCTACATTTCACCCGGGTTCCACTAAAGAACGGAACACAGCGTCCTTCCTCGCCAAAACATAAATATAGACACCTTATTTAACGTCTCAGCTCTTCAGGGGTAAACTCACGCTTAGGTACACGATAACATAACACGATGCTCGGCCTCTCAGCGAATATAAATACTGCCTGCTCTATGAGACTCAGAAGAGCCCATTCCTTTCCTTCTTTCCATAAGACAACTCTCCAAGCTTCCAAGACTCTAACACCAAGGCAACATATAGTGAACCCTGCTCAGGGGTCATCATAACCATCTTCTAGGTATTAAAAGACTCTACAGAGCTTAATTCCATCTCAGTAATAACCACCTCTCTCTCAACTGCTAATAAAAATATAGGGGAGGAGTTAGGTAAGCTATAATGCTAAGTCTAATTTAGGCCCAAGGTCCACGTTTTCTAGTTATTAAATCCCAGAAGTGAGTTAAGGAGGGACGGTAGTAGGGTTAGAATTAATAGCCTAGATGCGACATCTCGGATGAATGGAAACTTTTATTACCAACATCCCTACGTTAAACACAGTATAGTCACTTGATAATTACCCAGACCTTAAGTTCAATTGACTTCTACATGCAATATGCGTGGTTCTACATCTCATAATACTATTCGGATTTTTTTGCGGTAAAATAAACCACATAACCACCATAGCCTAGGCAAAGAAAAGGAACAAGCCCAGCAATAAGCACAAAAGAATATCAGAAATACGGCTATGAAGGAGCCATCTTGAGAGGTCAAATTTCATATCGTTAAAAAGGCAAGATGGCGACTCTTATGGCGATGCAGCCAGAGAGGCAATTTGTTAAGGGTATGTGTTGCATGGCATTGGGCCGATTTGAAAGGTGATTATGTATGTTTTAAAGTGTTCTTTTGCTGATGTATTAATCTCTCATATCCAAGGGTGTGTGGGAGAAACAAGAAACTAAAAGAAAGGTATGATCAACGGGCAACGTGATCTCAGCTGACCGGGTCAGGGGATCGTTTTTTCTTTTCCTCCCTAATACAGTATCTTGACGCCGGGAATTGGACCCGCTCTATCTACTCTAGCAGCTGTCTGTTGAAAGGCACAAATGGATATCATCCCGAAGCCTATTGAGACCTATATCTCAACGCTGTCAGCTGGGCGAGATTGGCGTCGTCTATTAACCTTAATCCCTAGCGCTGCCTTACGCTTGTAGGACTCAGCCATGTGCAAACATACCGATCACTGCTTCTCAGGATCGTAAAACTCCATTTCCGACAGTATTCCCGCCTCATCCAGGCTATCCCAGTCGACATCGTGATCTTCCCATCGAAACCGTATAGTTCGCTTTCTATCTACGGCCTCAAGCCACGCTTTTGCCGCCTCGCACATCTTCTCGACGAACGAACACTGGATAAGCTGATAGAATTGGGCGCGGTCTTCGTCGCTCATACCGGTGTAGAACTTGGCAGTGACGCCAAATGGGCTCAACGTCACGCGGTCGCACAGTACAAAGACGAGGAGGCCTTCGCCAAATGGCCCACAGACTGTGTCCCACGCAGTCCCTTTCTTTCTATAGTAATCGAGCGTGTAGCCTTTCAAGCCGGTGACTGCTTTCACCTCCCTGAGAACAGCATCGTCGATTCGGTCGGCTCCCCTTCTGCACAAGATGTAAGCCCTGCTAAACTGGACGTAGCAATGCCTGCTCAAGACAGCCTCTGCTCCCTCCCTTTTGATGCTCTTGTGCACCTGCTTGCACGTCTGGATAAGGCCGTGGGTCTCAGGGCTGGTGTCGGGAGGTACATCGTTCTCTGGCGCACAGTGTGCCAGTAGCTGGGGCTTCCGCCAATGATTGACGACAGCGGCGAATTGCTTCACTGCGTCACGGCTGCAGATGGCATATGCCATCTGGAGAATGTTGTCAGCAATACCTTCCTCAGCCGCAGGGCTGGGTACGACGACAAGGCGGTCCACAGGCACCGGCATGGCCGCCTCGGCCCCGGCGCCGTTGCGCCCAGTAGGTCCCAGATCGTCATCACTGTCGCTAGCGACGTCGACGCCAGAGTCGCCATTGAGGGCTGCCGCTGTGTTGCCTGTCTTCTTAGCAATCCGGGCACTTTGACGTGTCGATGACGCGGCGTCTGTAGACGCTGCCGTACTCTTTGCCCTCTTGTAGCTAACACTGTTGATATCGCCGGCCCTCTTTCGCTTCTTGGCAGTAGTTCCAGTGGTTTCGTCGTCATCGGATTGCGGGAGGGGACTAACGGCCCGGACGTGGTGCTGTGGAAAGTGTCGCAGGTTCTTCAATCCACACTCATCGCAGACAGCAATGCCTGGACTCTCCAACGACGACATCTTCTCCCAGGCAAACAAGAAGTTGATGGACCGAGCAAAGCACGCCGAGTAATTGAGCACCTGATGGTACTGACCCTTGTCTGTTACGACCATCTGGCCAGGACCCTGGATTATCAGGGTGTATGAAATGCTGTGCTCTTGGAACCATGACGGGGCCAGTAAGAGGCAAAGGTGTCGAAGCCACTGATCGCACGGCTTGCGACCGAACTGTTCCTCGATGGCCTTTTCGAATCGCGCATTGTCTTCAACGTGAACAAGCATCCATATCTTGATCCCGAGGTCGACAACGTTGGCCGATCGGAAGTTGGCGTCTTCTCTGTGCATTCCGGTGGCTGTCAGCTTGTCGCCTATGTGCGCATACTCCTCGTTGACGTGGGTCAATTCCTTCCTGCTGGTGAGGGCTTTGCCGGCGTGGAGCTGACTCTTGTTTACCAGTTGATGCCGGAAGGTGCCCCCGAAGTGTACGGCAGTTTTGTGGGGATGCCGTATAAACATCTCCACCGCTGTGGCGGCCTCTGCCTTTGTTGGTGTCTCTGTCACCTGACTGAAGTCTGGCCACTTGAAAGCGGCCGATTCCTGGGCACGGTCTATCGTCACCCTGGCATAGCCAGGCCCAATGGCCGCGAACTTGTTGACCTTCAAATCCGGGTTCGTCTCTAGGATGAAGATCGCCTGCAGGTCGCTGTCGCTAGATATGGGAAGCGGCTCGACCTCAATAATGTACGCAAAAGACGGCAGGTTTAATAGTTCTTCGATGGAGTGTGTCATCCTAACCCCCATCCTCTCGGGGCCGAGTCTGAACTTGGTTGGAGGAGCGGCCTCGGAGCTAGAGGGACTGGTCTCAGGGTGAGAGGGCTTTGGACGTCCGGGGTAAGAGACATTGTTTTCGAGGCGAGAGGGCCTGGGACTTTCGGGGCCGGACTGCGCACTCGGCTGACCACCCGACGTGGCGACTCTGGGCTTAACGGGACGGGAGGGGAGAACAGAGTGACTCTGGACCTGTCCTGCCTGGGCCGCGTGCGCATTCGCATCCTTAATGATCACGGCTGCCTCTGGAGCCACACGGGAGGCAGAGGTTGCAGGCCTCGACGATGGCAACGGGGTCCTCAGGGCTGTTGCCTTCTGGGCAGCCTCGATTCTCTGCACATCGCTCCGGATGGCCATGAGCTCATCCTTGACTGAACTAGTGAATGGTACGAGCAGGTTGGCGATCCAGTCAACGTCTTCAACCACTATCCCCGAGCCAATGTCTTCTTGCACACGTAGTGCCCCATCGCTGGCAGAACTGGGCGGCCGGGATGACGAGAGTATGGGGGCTAGCTGGCCAGGCAGATCTTGGACCAATTCTTGTAGGCGGTCGAGCCGTTTTGAGAGAGAGCGGATCTGATGCTGCGTGTCGTTGGTTCGGCCGTTGCTTGGGCTCAAGTTCTGAGAGGATGTGGAGGTATCGGTCATTGTCGTCGGCCGGTCACCTGGATCGCATTAGTATGCATGTAAGACACCGCGGTCGAAAGAAGGGGAAGAGGCAGCGCCAACCACATGCGACACGCCAGATCATCTTTCAAGGTTCTAAACGTACCTCATGCGACCACACGATCGTCTCTAGAGCAGCGCGACGAACCGAGTACGACGAAGGAGCACAGTGACAGTGGTCCGACCTAGCTGCTGGCTCTCAAGGGCGCCAGGAACAGTAGTCTCGTCGCTCCAACAAAGAATGAAGCGATACAGGAGGAAGCTATGGAGGACGGAAGAGTGGAAAGGGCTCGAATGACGGGGTAGTCCTGGCTGTGAAAGGCGTGACCAGATGTGTCGTGTTGGCTTGAGCTAGCGCGGAGCAGGCACAAGAAATCGAGTGCTGCCAAGCTCTGGGGAAGAACGGCGACACCGTGAAGGCAAAGGGAAATACGATGAAGGCCGGAAAGATGAAGCTTTTGGATCAGTTAAACAAAGGGCTTCCTTCCCGCCGGCCTGTTGTTGTTGTTGTTGTTGTTATTTTTTTCTCTGGCAGGAGGCAGAGAGTCAGGTGGGTGACAGTGCTCGCCAGTGCCGTACATCAACCAACAGCCACGTGAGGCTTGGGTGATTTGAGGGCAATTGCACGCTAGATCGGTACCGTAGAAAGTTACTTAAAGCGAGGAAGAGAAGATTCAGGATGAGATAAGGAATGATGACTGAAGGAGAAGACGGAGATTTATGGTTTTCTTTATGATTCAACCGGAGTGGGGTTGGGGGGAGGGGAAGAGAGACAAAGGCGAGGAGAACAAAGGCGAGGAGAACAAAGGCGATAGCAGTGAACATCAGTCATATCTATCCCTCAATTCTTGAAGGCTAAAAAAACCGTCATTTGGAATAACTCTCTTGTAGGTAGTTAGGTTAGAGGTCCTACGTAAGATGAATGTCAGTCTACTTGCAGACAGAGAACTTGCTGCAGTATTTCAAAGACCACTATCACTATTCGTACCCAAATGCTTTCCTTGACGGTATTTACTACTTCCCCCTTGTCAAGAGGGTTAGGTAACTTATATTACAGGCAACGCATCATCTCATAAGCACTTTGAGCGTGCTCGGTGTCGCGAGGTTGATCTGGACACGAGGATGAGTCAGCACTATGGGAGCGGCTCCCACAGTCGCGGCGGCCTGGGGCCCGTGCTCGTGAGCCGGGCTGTCAGATCAAGTGCCATCCCTACCCTACATCAACCTTGATGGCCGCATCACGGGGCGATCCGAGCCGATATCAACAACAACCACAGGTCCTCAACAAGGCGAAGCTTAGGTCTTTAGATTCTCTTCTGCTGATGCTTCATTTTTATTCTTTCCAATCATCAAAGAGCTTGGAGACGAGCAGGTAGATTACCCCGACAGAAGTTTAGTGGCCGCGATCTACGCCCGGCACAAGTGGCTTGCACGGGGCCTTCTTTTGGCACTCTCGCATTGGGCTACATGGAGGGAAATAGCAAGCCCTCAGGGAATGGTTGTCAGGCACTGCGGTGACATGAATGACGTAATCGGTCACTTTCTAATGATTTAAGGCTGCAGTGAATGAATGTGGGCCGCTGCAGCCTGCCTTTCCGCATCTTCGATTGCCTGCTTCTGCAACCTGACAGACACCTTGAACAATATCATATGCCTTGCATGGTCATTCGGCATCGGGCAACTCTCATCAAACACAGCCTGGGGATACCTAGCGACGGTCTCATCCTTCACCTTGGGGCCTGCACTGCCTCCGTCCTCTTCATCCCCCTCCAACCTCCTGCGGCACAGACTGCGCGCTCTTCAAAACGTAGCCTCGAGGCAGCCCACCGTCAACAACGCCGCATCCCACGATCTAGCGTCCCAGACATCGAAAGCGAGTGGTTGTGAAGACGTGCCTCAATCGAGACCTTCACAGAAGCAGAGTGGCTCGGTGGATTCCCGTCACTAAACATGGCCCTTTCTACTATCAGAGAGGCGACAGGGGGACTGATTAGAGTTGGCCACTCATATGGAACGCACGTGAGCATGAGCTACACGGAGTCGAGCAACGACAGCGACGATGACTTGCTGACGTCGATCAAACGGCTGCTGACCTTGCTATACATCATCGAGGCTCACGTATTTGGGCTCACGTGTCCAGGCCGACAGGAGTCTGGTGGTCTCTTCCTGGCGGCGGAGCGTGACTGGGCACCTGTGCCGGATGCCTCAGGGAGCGCTGCCCGAGACGACGAGGCAAGCGACAACCTGCCCGACAACCTCATCGATGCGATGGGGAGGGAGATGATGCTGATCTGGAAGTCATCCAGTATCATCGACCTGGCCAAGCGAGTCTGCTGGGCTCCGCGAACTGGAGACATCAGGCGGCGCTCGGTGCGAATCCACCGGGCAGAAGACGACGTGCCACACGAGATTATCTGGCGCAATGAACATGGGGACGGTAGTGTACTCGAGGACGAATCTGTCTCAACTCAATCCTCTGGCGAGAGTACGGATGATGCCGTTGGAGACGCAGATGGCGACGAGTTGGAGAGGCACGCGTGTCATTCCGACGGGCCTTCAGGCGAGGACAATAAGGACCTCTGCAGCGACACATCAACCGATGGCGATGATGATACAGCGCGTGGCCAACCCGAATCGAATGACCTCATCGTGGAGGTGCGATATTTTCCAGCCAGCTTCGAGACACCGTTCCTGCAGACCATGGCCACCATCGTCCTGGCACTCGCCAAGCTGTCCCATCACCGCCAGCCCAACGTCCGCTACCGAGCTGTTGTGAAGGCACTGTACGGCATAACTTCGTCTGGGAGCCCATCAATCGAACGGGCAGCGGCTATTGTAGAGGCACTCAAGGTCTATCTAGACT
>JWIW01000017.1:430180-457160 GCA_000966855.1 Fusarium sp. JS1030 | reverse complement strand
CCCCCCTTCCCCTCCCCCTCCCCTCTCTTTTTCTTTTACCCTTTCCCCACACCCTTATTAATTTTGGATCACCCTGAAGCCTCAATTTCTCTTTTCTCCCTGTCTATTTGAGCTTAGCCTCTCATATCCTGATTGGTCAGGTGATGGACATTTGACGCCACTAGCAGGGATTATCTGCAGGAGCTGGTAGGGGTAAAACGGCCTGCGATTGGCAGGATGCTGATGGCGCACGAATGATAATAAATCTAGGCGCAGGACGGAACGATCACTAAGGCAAACTTACGCCTTACAACTCAGACTCACAAAAGAGAACACGACTTAGACCACAACGGACTGCGCTAGCTCTGGCGTCTGAGTATTGGATGCTTGC
Organism: Fusarium sp. JS1030; assembly: GCA_000966855.1. Taxonomy (NCBI): domain Eukaryota; kingdom Fungi; phylum Ascomycota; class Sordariomycetes; order Hypocreales; family Nectriaceae; genus Fusarium; species Fusarium sp. JS1030. The sequence goes on along the minus strand of JWIW01000017.1, from coordinate 456,790 downwards.
CTCTTCTAGACGCGGCAAATCATCGAACTAGGCGTGGAGGCGACTCTCCAGAAGCCACCGATCAGTTTTATATTAACTGCCTAGATAACCTGACAGTCAGTCTCGGGGTAAAATCGACTAGATCTAAGGGCCATTGTCGACATAGGGTAGGTAGCTAGGGTGGAGTGAGACTGCAAAGGCCTTTGTCTACGTATGTGCCATCCTCTTCCTTGGTTACTCCATGCCCAACCTCAACGTCAATAGAAAGGGTTCAAATATCTTGTAACGTTACTACATGATCTTAAAAACATTAACATCGAGTCAAAATGCAGAGCTTGAGAATAGCAGCAACTACCAGCTGCCGCTACGTTCCATCGCTTGTCGAATCTGGTGGTGGTCGAGCCCACCTACCTGACGTCGAAGCTTAAGAGGGACTAAGAAGCATCTTAGATCCCCTTTTTATCCTTGGCATTTTTTATATCCACGCTGCTCTAAGATATATTTTTGGTGTTCGACGTTCGCCTAATGAAGAGGTCAAATTTCGAGCCCTGCATATCCCCCGGCAGAGTGTTCTCTGCCGAGCCAGCCGACCGATGATGAGACAACATTTATTAACGCAGACGGGAACCTAACCCCATACATCGCGGATATAGCATCCATATCCCCGCTGCTAGAAAAAAGGCGCCTTACAGGCATATGTTCAAGGGAGACAGAGACTTCACCTCTACATCACGGCGACATCAGAAACACTATCATCCACCAACCTCCGCAGTGTCTCATGCGATTGGAGTGGCCTAGTAATGGTGCCCCGCCCTATCTGCCCCCTCTCGGCGAGGGCGACTTCTACATGGGGTAACCAACCTTACCGGGACGGCAAGCAGGCTGGCGCACGGTCAAGCCGTGTGAGCCGTTCGGTAAAGCTATCAACCTCACGATCAGGAGACGGACGTGGGGAGAGCATGTACGCCAAACGAGAAGGATGCTGAGAGACATGGACGGAGATATGCCGCTGTCGGTAGAAGGTGCGGTCAGCCTGATCAATATGATCTCGTGGGGTCTCGAGTCGTGGGCGGCCTTTATGACGAGGCCCATCAGCTTCACCCGGGGCCAGAGTCGACGGGTGGTTGGCGGCGACAGCGATGGCGATACCACCGGCAGATATATGACGACGGACGGCGGGTACACTGCAGAAACGGCAATGGGCTTTGACAGCTGGGACGACCTGGCTGCCGAGATGAGTGGTCGCCGGTTCTTTGCGGGGCTGGCGGTCTTTCAAAACTCCACCGAGGAAGCGTTCGTCGGCGTTGTGTGGGACTGCCATGCCAGGACCCTACAGCTGTACGACGTTGATGACAGGGAGAAGGATCGCCGACGGCGAATTGAGTACGTGGCTGAGGTCTGGGGCGTTGTCCAGTCGTTCCTCGGCTTCGAAGAACCGTTTGGCGTCCACGGCATGCCCGTCTCGCCCGGCCCGGTGTTTGATCGGACGATGAGAACATTCGAGTTCGAAGGGGGTTTGCCGCGATGGAAGATGCCTAAGGGAAGACGAGGAAAGACGCACGCAAGGTGGTCCAACGGCTACATCGTCCTGGACCTTCTCCATAAGACACTGCGAGGTCTAGTCGGGGTAGGAGCCGACGAGCTCAGGCACAGAATTCGACCAGACGCCCAAGGCATCACGGTTGGGGTGGAGAGGAGGGAGCCTCCCGACTTCGCTCTCCTCCACCGCGACTGGCGTTTGGTCGGGCATGAACTTTCGTCACGGGTCGACGAGGTCGACAGCACGGATGTGACGCGGGTCTTGCTGGTCCTCGGCACGATGGCCTGTCATGACCTCGGCCTGCGTCGTGTAGAGGTGGCGACCGGGGATGTCGAGCACAGGGCCAGACCGCATCGACGGCTGGCTGCGCTTGATTTCGGCCCCTTTATCGATGGGGATGAATGTAACCCGGAAAGGGTGACAAGGGTGATGCTCACACGGAGCGAGGCCTTGCTAGACAGACATGAGCGGCCTGACGACGAGTGGCCATCTCCTCTCGTCTTCTTCACAGAGCTGGGCGGATTCCAGGCACAACAGCTGCCCGGAATGAAGACGGGAAAAAGCACCGCTCAACACCGGATCGTGGCGCCAACGCATCTGACTACGTACACCGACGTCATCAGAGGACTTTCGGCCCTCTTCCCCCCTCCGCCGTCGACGAAGGAGAGACGGTGGGATGGAACAAACGTGGAACCGATGCGGCCGTCAATAGATTCCTGCTTCTTCGAAGGCTGCAGGCTACTCAGCAAACCAACTCTTGAATGCGGTTGCAAGCCTTGGCGAGAAAGCTGACTTGTCGGGTCATTGGCGTTGCCCTTTCGTCGTCGGGCCCTGAGTCCTCAGGGTCCGGTTTCAGGTACCCGAGGCCAATGGCGACGGTGTACTTGCAGATAGGCAGATGGGGAGAATGTACCTAACTGCCTCATTAGCCTTGCTTGGTATAACTTAATGACAGTATAAAGACTGCACTTCGGGGAAGAGAGGAGGAGAGGGGAACGCTAGGGTCAAAAGGGCTCGAAACGGCTCAGAGTGGTTGCGGTTGGCGTGCTGATTGTGGGGAGGCTGTTATGTTGTTCGGGCAGACGGAAATGGCTGGACAGGAGACCCTTACCCAGAATGTTACTTCCTTGAGGGCAGTAGCGAGAGCCTCCTCGTCGTTGGGTCGGGGTTTGGTTAGATCCATTTCCTGCAGAGAAAAAGAGGCCATTAGCAACTTGCTGTACCGTCGATGGGCATCAAGAGACGAAAGGTTAGAACTTGCCGTGCGTGGTATTCCGGGGAAAACAATGTAGTGCTCAGAAGTGATGAGGAGGCGATCTTGGTATTGACTGCCTAAGTTCTAGAGTCTGTCGAAGGCGTGTTGATATGCTCAGCAAACGGTTAGGAAAGTGAGGGAGGATGGAGGAGAGATAAATGGAAGCCTGTTGCCTGCTGTCATTGTTGCTGTTTGTTGCTCTGTTAGGTCATGTGACTGCAGAGGTCAAATGCATCAACCTGACAGTGATGATGCGAGTACTCTTTGATGCACTTCAGCACATGCCTCACCCTGTAGGGTAGGCTTATCTTTCTCGTGGCGATACTGAACCTCAGCTTGGAGGCATGGGAGAGATCATAGAGCATATGGAAGTCGGAAGGGCAGGCACCGGGATCACGTGCCAGCCCCTAAGCACTTGGAATTTGGGTGCTTATTAGGGGCAGAAACTGCCCGTTTACACATGGTCCAACGGGTAGCGATTGAACTGACACCCACAACCTCGACCACAAATATCGTCTCTACAACACATCTTAAGGCCCATTCTTGATTTTTTGAGAGAGGAGAAAGAAAGCAGTACTGCTAAACGCCATCTGCCAAGCTTTATCGCTTTGACGTTTTTCTAAACCGAAGCAACAGGGCAAGCCAGACGCTTCATTTGCCGCGGCAAGGAACAGGACGGCGCGGTTTGCAGTCATATACTATCAAACTGCCCACGCCGCTCCCCGACGCAGCCCCTCACCAGCATCAAAACGAACTTGGCCAAAAAGGTCTCCATACCTTGCCCGTCCCTAATACTCTGCACGGCTTTATATCAGTGGCTCTAGGTCGGTAAAGGCATATTCAACGCAACGATTTCACCCAGAGTAATAGAGCTGATAGAGAGGAAATTAGAAGCCACTCGGCAATAACAAGCTCGAATACGCATACAGGCAGTCGCGACGAGGCAGGTAAACCCAGACAGAGTATAACGCATTGATCCAATTAGTAGCTTCATTTGATGACTGACGGTTTCCCAGGTACCAGACACGCACACGGTAGCCGCTGCGTCTAGGCATCATCCGTTCTTCCCGCAGTTTCTTGTCTTCGCCCAAGATGACCGGTGACAGACGGAAGCTTCTGTCGGGGCAAGACGATGCGGGAAATAACATGTCGCTTAACACCATGACTCTCCCATTCAGGCCTATTGAGGTTACAAACGGGCCACAGAACACGGTTGCTAGTGAGCCTCTACCAACGGACTCAGAGAAGCGGGGGAAGACCAAACCGGGGAGAGAGACGCCAGTACGACCTGATCCCAAAGCGTTAACTTGGGTCCACGCTGAATCAGATACCGCCAAGCAGTCGAAAAACGGCCATCGCCAAATCCCAAGAAATATATCTCACCCTGGAAGGCAAGAGATATACTGTCGTTGGCGCACTTCGCCCAAAGACGTCGATGCTGAGATTCATAGAAAAGGCGATGAGAGGTGCCGGGAGGCATCGGGGCAAGGCTTTTAAGTATGCGGCCCAGTTCCTGCAGAAAGTGCAGACAAGCCCCCGGCAGTTCAATATACGATACTCAAGGGCGGATCGCAATAATCCACTGGTAAGACTGGATATACGGATATCGAATGCAGGCAAGGAAGAGCACCAAACAAGCCAAGGGGAGGAGGAGTGATAATAGGGTGGACGGTTTATTGCGTCTGGGCAAGAGTATCGTTGCCGCTGGGCAGATGGAAGCTTGGTCTCTCATATGCAGCCATGGCGTTTGACAAGGAATGGGAAATGGGTAGAAAGGGCGTTTGGCGTGACTCGCAGAGTCCGATCTGGGTGGATGTATCTCATCTAGGTTATGGGACTTTCTAATATCGACTCTAATGCAAGAGACATCCAGGTCCTCGGGTAAATTGGGGCGCATATGTCAAAACACGGCCAAGCCTTATGCGGAGCTAAAGGTGTATACTCAGGAGCCCTTAATTGCGGAGGAAATGAAGAGCGAGAGATGTAACTGACGCCTCCCGTGGATAGGGATGTACAGACGAAACCTGTCAGGCGCAGAGGCAGGGAGCTCGGGGCCAATATCAGCTGTATGAGGCACAGAGGGTGAAAGTGATTGTCAGACGCAGTGGACAACATGGCCAACAACCTATTGATCTCGGCGACAGACTAGTAAGAGATTCACAACTACATTTGCTAACATGGCCGCCTGTAAAGGTTGTGCCTCTGACCCAGTACTAAGGCGAAACATTCCGCCACCAGAAACGATACATAGCGCACACGGCGTGGCAATTCGAGGACCCCACCGCACCCCATAACCCCATCACACCCTAACATCCCTCACAGCCCTAACAATCCGTCGTTCACACCAAAGCCAGACAATATGAGTGAGAAGCCGTTAGTTTGTTGGTCTAACCCTCGAGCCACCACCTTGGCCTACCCTGACTAGGATAGCGGCAGATTCGGGAGCAGGCGGTTCCCGGAAAGACGTTTATTACTGAGGATACGGTCTCGGATGCGGTTGCGCTCGCGAATAAGGGTCTCGGCATCGTTGTCGTCGCGGAAGAAGTCGAGCACGTGGACCTGTCGCAGTTGGCCCTCGCGTTGGAGTCGACCTATGGCTTGCTCCGTCTCGGTTGCGAGCCAGGGCTCGCCAAACTTGACCATTACATTGCAAAAGACCAGCTGGTTCGAGCCAGTGCCCATGGCTCCAAAGGTGGTGACCAACACGATAGACTTTGGAATGCCATCTCGCTCCAGCACGCGTGCCCTGTCCGAGATGTGCTGGATCAGCTCGACTCGCTTGGGAGGAGTCAGATTAGAGCTGACCAGCACAGGTTCGGCGAACCGGCCACATTTGGTCTTCAGAAAAGCATATGAGGCAGCAGCTGTTGCTGGGAAGGTAGCGTACAGGAGGACGTGGAAGGGTCGGCTGTCGGAGTGCCGCGTGTTCCGGTGATTGACGACACCCTGGGAGGCATCCCAGATGATTGTCTCCAGCTTGGCGAACATCGGGTCGTTTCCGGTGTAGTCCTCGACATGTCGGAAATAGAGGCTGTCGTCTTCGTTGCTCAGGTCGCGGTTCACAGCGTCAGCGCGCCACGGAAAGTTCTGATTGACGCTCAGGAGCGGCCATAATCCTGGGCAGTGGGCACCGCGCATCAATGTGTGCATCGACTTCAATTTCCAGAACATAGAGAACTCGGCACCTCCGGCGGCAGATGCAGACATGGCCGCTGCGATCTCGTTCCGGGCTTGTTCAACATGGCCGTGGTACGCGGCTTGCCACTGCTGCGGTGTTTTGAAGTTGAAGCAAGTGCGGAGGTACGGCGGGAGTTGTCTGCTTAGCCTGGATCCGGCAAGGATGGGGCTTCCGGGGGCCCGGGCTGTCACCCAAGGCGATATGTGCCGCGCAGCCTGCATGATGACGGCTGCGGTCTCGTTGTCCTCGTCATCATGAATGTCCTGCCTCTGCTGGCGAGAGACCTCTTTCATGGCTTCGTCGAAGAGACGCGACTTGGCAATGTCGCACTGGATGATCTCGTGGGAGGCGCAGAGATCAGTTGCCCCTTTCTGGAACGGTGTGCCGCTCTGGAAGAACACCCATGGTCGAGGCTGCGAGCACGGCTGCGTACGTTTGCAGATGGCTCTGATGGCTTCGTTGAATTTGTTGTTCCTGCCGTCGCACTGGTGATACTCGTCGATGCTGATGGAGCTGGGACTAACGAGAGCGCGTGGGATGACATGATGTTGCTTGGGGTTCGATCCCTTCTCCTTCACCCACACCTTGACGGCTGCGCCTGACCACGGAGATGAAGCAGCTGCAGAAGACTAATCCAGCGACAGCTTCTCCCGTGTGGCGAGTATGAGTACGCCTCGCCCTCTCTCTCTCGAGGTCCCGGTGTGGGCGTAGGGGTTCCCGTCGGGTCGTTTGTCATCATTGACCTTGCTGACATATTGATCAAAGTACAACAGCTTCTCGCCCGGATTCACTGTGACGTATTGTCGATTGGTGGGCTTGTACCTAACCTTGATGTGGAGATCGTCGAAAGTGAGCGCTGGAGAGGTTTCGCGCATGGCAAGCAACCCCCGGTCAGTGTCGATGACGTAGCCGTGGAGGACTGGCTCTCCATACAGCGGATTGCTGGTGTCGTTGATGATGGTATCGACATAGGCCTGATACTCGTCACACCAGGCGGCCTCGAGTTGGCGAGTAACCACCTGAAGATTGAACCCTCGCGCCGTGTGTGCCTCGTACTGGGCAAGGGGGTTTCCAGGCTCGCAGAGGCACTGAATCCCAAAAGAATCCCCCAGTGGACAGCGGTCCCCTCTTTCACGGTGGTCTTCCGAGATGTGCAGCTTAGGGTGGCTTTCAATGTGGTCGCGGTTCAGCTGTACGATTCGCTTCAGGACGAAGAGGGCGAGCATCGCGATGGTCTTGCCGTTACCGACCGAATCGGCCAAGTAATGGCCGTTGACAGAAGACTGTTGAAGAACGCTCGTGGCGACACGGAAGAGAAATGCGAGCTGATGTATGCGAATGGATTTGAGCGTGCCGGGCAACCTCTTGACTGTGTTATCACTGACACAACTTGGGTCCATGCAGAACATGCGAGCGAAGGCGGGGATATCGTCTGGAGGCAATGAATTGACCTGGTATAGATGACCCATTATGCCCTGGACTTCAGGCGGTTCTGCCGGAGATTGCTCCTCTTCCCCATCGACACCTTCTACTGCTTCATCCGAGTCACTGTCGGAGTCATCAGAGACGATGATGCATACGGGCTCGTTGAGGGCTTCATCGACGTTGCTTTCTGTTCCTTGGGGAATACGGTTGCGGACGTCACCAGGGGCTGAATCGTCGGCCCCGTCAGCCTCACTGGGGCTCATCATGGGCTCATCCTGGGCGGGCTCCTGGACAGGCTCCTTGGCAGCTACCGGATCGTCTCCAGCGGGGAGCTCGGTGTCGGACGTCTGCAATATGAGATTCGGCCGGGAAAGCAAGACCGCGTCGTCCTCATCAATGCTGTACCTGCCGTTCTCCACCCACATGGTGATCTGTAACAAGCAGTGCTGGAAGCTCGGCTCATCACTGAAGGGCAGGGTCCTCAAGGCCCCCATGTTCGAGTTGTGGGGCCCTCTGATCCTTATAGTTAGAATGGCTCCGCTGTTGTTGGGTTGCTCCGGATCGTGTGGGAGTTCGCTGACAATGTCCTCGTAGCTGTAGAGAGTATGCGCCTGCCGGTACACGCGGGGCTCGGCCGATCCTCCTGTCGTGTCTGCACATCGGAAGTGGGACAGCAACAGCAGTCTCTCGCAGTTTTGTGGTGTATCGGCGGTCAGCAGCGAAATCATGAGGCCGTCGAGATCGACAGCCTGCGAGCAAGGCTGGAGCATCGCCATGGTGGACGTGGCTCTAGCTATCAAGCAACACAGACCCCGAGGCGACTCGGAATCTGATCGGTAGGGCAAACGCGCAGAGTTTCTTCGTCGCGGCGTGATTGGCAGCGGGCAGAGGGCGAGGTGAACTGCGGTGGCCTGCGCAGATATCACGGTCAGCTTCACTCGCGCTCCGAACACTCTTTCTGGCTTGTTTCCAAGCTTGCCATGTGCGTACAGAGGGGAAGAATCGCCCAGCTGAGGGGGGCACAAACGGCGTCTTGCGCGGGAGCAGGCAACGCGCTGTGAAGAACGTACCTCGATGTCAGACAATGAATATGCCCAGAAGCGGTGGGCGAAGGAGTCGGATGATGCAACGAGGCAGAGGGAAACCGACCGAGAATGCTGGGAAACGTCGAGGAAAGGAGAGAAGAGGCCAGGGCACGGGCACAACGGGCCACATTCGACCAACGGGCAGTCTGTTCGGACGAATAGGACGATGCAGAGGAGGAGAGGGCTGTTGATGATGGTGTGAAGGTGGAGGGGTGAGGGAGAGAGAGAAGAGGGCATGAACAAGAGAGTGGGGAGGAGATGAATCATTCAAGTAGGACAGGGCGGGGAGGTGGGGCATAAGGCCTAAGATTGAAAACAGCGAGGTGTCTATTGATTTGGTTACAGTCGAAACCTGCATCTTGACGAGAGTGAGCGATGAGGCTGAATCGGGTGAGTGTCATCTGGAAGCGAATCCTAACCCTAGGCTGCTGCTATTGAGGATCAGCGTTATATAGGAACATGGGTATGAAGAACCTTGTTGGCAGGAAGACTGAAGGTACGCACTGAGCCTGAATTCTTCCCATCTCGCCCTTTGTATGGCCTATGTTCTTTCGTTCTTCCCATTGAGGGTAGGGCTTTTAACTCTCAAATAGAACACAGTTTATGTCTACATCACTAGCTTTATAACCTGATACTAGCACAAATACTTTTCTTCTTCTTCTTCTTCTTCTTAAATTTTGTGCCACATGGCATCAAATAGTCACGTTGAGAGATGCCATGAGACGTTTTTGAGCTCCTTGATGACTATAAGGATGCCTACTCTACTGATCCAAAAGAGGCCATTGCTTTCCACCTTCGAAACGACCTCAAAACCTTCCCAGTTCAGGAATTGCGTTGATAAAGTTTTGCGATGTAACGAGTGAAGTCAGTCAGCTTATCAGGAGGACGGTTAGCTACCTAGTTTGTGCAGCTTCAAACACATCAGAAAATTGCCCAACCTTTGTGGCACACACTTCAGCTCTGCATACAATGCTGTCGTTGTCTATCTTCTTTTTATTCCTCCTTTCGTCTTTCGGTTTCCATCTTCCGTAGAAGTCATAATTCCGTACTTTTCCCCTTTTGTTTCCTTTCCTCTCCTCCAAGTTGGCTCCGCACGGTCACCATGCGAAGGGTTGCTATAACACACCTCAACAAAGAGCAATGGATACACGGCAGCGAGACCCCTAATTTGTTTTCATAGTTGTATGTACAGAGAACTTAAAGACACATATAATCAGCACAGAAGATGTGTCCTCCACTGGGAAATTGCTGCGGGACCCAACTCTAAATACTCTGCCAATCGCGCACACGAATCAATCCGAGCTCAGCATGGCGATGTCCTGTTTCTTCCGGCGCCGCAGCATGAAATCACCACCAATATCAACTTCTTCCATGGAGAATCGCAAGAGCGGCAGCGGACTATCGTCGTCGGCGACCATCGTGAGAGAGCCAGTGTTGATCAACCGCTGTAGAGAGGCCAGGAAGGTCTGCCAACCCCGTGGTCCTCGGAAGAAGTATGCATATGCTTTTATGTCCTCCTCTGCACGAAGGATGTCGCAGCGGTAGGAGAGATGACCGAGCTGGCCACAAGTCCGGTCCATCCTTTCCTTGAACAAGCTGAGAAGATACCCTTGGGGGAAAGATGGGAGGAGGCGAGACTGGACCAGCAAAGGTGGACCGACACTGGAACAAGACTGACGCGAGTAAAAGGCGGAAAAGCAGCCAGTATGGCCGGTGACGGTGCCAAGTGGTGTTTTCGACGTTTCAAAGGACAGCTGCTCGAGCGAGAAAGGGATGTCGGCCGCGAGGTCGGAGGTACGAAGTCTGAAGGGCAAGACCCGTCTCAAGTCAGTTGGTTGACATCGAAAGAGGTAGAGGACGTGCAGCGGGAAACCTACCGTCTGCGAGGACGTTCATGGTTGTCGGTCTCGTCATTGGATAAATGTGCCGAGTCTCGCCTGACACCCAATTTCACAACAGAATGGAGGCTTCGGGGAGAACTGGGCCAGAGGTTAGTGAACAGACGCACATGGCGAAATCGAAACGCTCGATAGTCGCAACGCAGGACAGGCATAGCCAGCCATGGAGTCAGATAACGGGCACAGGGCTATCTCACCATGCAGAATCGCTGCGTTGCTGGGAAGGGCTACTCGACATGGCTGGTGCGGAGAGGATGAAGGATAAAGTCTGGGTTGATGTCTCACGGCGATGATGAGATCCGACTGATGAAGGAGGCGAAAGTTGTTTTCAGGCGGCAGCAGCGGCAGACGAGGACATATGGATCTGCCTAACAGCCTTGGTGGAGGGTGCCGGTTGGGGGAGAAAAGGAAAAGAAGAAAAACGTGAAGCGACGGAGCTCTGCAGGCGGGTACCGTAGGCACTGATGACGTCGTCGACAACTTGAAGGCGTGTTGACAAACCCAGGAGGTCAACGGCAGATACAGAGAACCGCTGTAGATGATTGGGCCATTGACCCTACGAACCAAAGAGGGAGACGAGCTTGGGAGGAGGATAAGGGAGTAACGCAACATCTTGCTGCTCATGTATGCTGATGGAGACGATATCACAAACCGTGTAGAAGAAGCGTGTGTGAGCAGAGCTGACTGCTGGAAGAGCATATCGGCACAGAGAAAAAGTTACGATTCATTTAGGTGGTACATACGCATCCGCCGACAGTGCTCGAGTGATCACGGCTATTCCCAGTCTGATATCTGTGCCTCCGAGATCGCGAACACCTCATTTCCGTCTCGTGGTTCCTCGTTAACCGCGAACACGACATTGCTGGATGGTATCGCGTTGTCATCCCCCGCAATGTCTAGCTCCTCCTTCTTGATCCACCCTTTCAAGTGATCAAACATCTCATCGAAGCCCTCACGTCCACGGAAACGATATTCCTTGTCATTGGTCGATGGGGGCCCGAGCTGCACCTAACAGACGAAATGCGTCCCTTCGCCAACCTCCTTGCCTGTGAGATCCAGAACGGTGCTGCGAAAGTTGCCGTACGCAAAGCCTTCACGAGGATATGTCTTCTCGGTGACATCGAGCAGGCCATGTGGGTTGTGGCGTGGGGTGAAAATGAAATTGTTCTTTGATATGCGCATGTCAAAGGAACGCTCTTCGTGGGCGGGAATCAGTTCGGTGCTATGCGATGATCGAGATCAGCAGGGATGCAGCAAAGAAAAAAGAAAAAGGCATGTGCGCTAGGTAGTAGGGATAACGGGGTGTGAGAAGACCTATGGGTGGATGACGTACCTGATCAGTACCTCAGAACGATGGCGCCGAACGGCAGCGAGGAAGGCAGCCTTGTCAATGCGGCGGCCGGGCATCTTCGACGAGATCCGAGCCTGCAAAGGTTAGTTGAGCGTCTTGAGTGGCGATGCGGAAAAGGATGCGAGATGAGAGGAGCATCATCGGCGCCGAATGAAGGTCTAGATCTCAAGGCAGAGCAGGAAGGAGATAAGACCTACTGGAACGCTGGGATTGGTATGTATGAAGGCGACCGTTGACGTGCAATATGGAGTGAGTGAGTGTGTGTAGAAAGAGAGAAGAAGGGAGGGAGGGAGGGATGGAGGGGGGAGATGAACTGGAGAAGAAGAGTCTGATCGCTGTGGGTGGGTGAATGCGGTTGTTTTGCAGAGGAGTGATCGCAGCTGGCGGCAGCTGTCAGGTGAGCTCAGGCCAAACCTAGAAGGGCACCTTGATGGATGACAAAGCTCCAGGCACCGGTCGGAAAGGTGACCGGTTACTAAGGTTGAATATTGACAAGCTGATTCAAGGCAAGGGCCCCACAAGGGTAGGCGTGGTGGTTCAGGAGCCGAGTAAATGCCAAATAGTGATCACGTGTAGCGAAGGTGAGACCCGAGAGCTGATTCGAAAGGGCTCAGAGAGGAAAAGAGCCCGAGCCGATACGTCAAACCGAGGGCATAGAATAGAGGATGTTGGCAATGGTGCGAGTAAATAAATGGCTGACCCAATGGACAAAGCAGGTGGAGAAAGGCTGTTTTGCTACCTAGGCGTCTTTGGAATGTCGTCCGTTTTAAGTTCCTGGTAATCGTGCGGCTCTGCCCGTGCGCCGCAACGCCCCAGATCCGCCAAGGTGGGTACCGGCGTGAGGCAGGGTAATATGTGGAAGGGGCAGTGGGCAGGGGGGAGAGATACGGAGAATGCCCAATCGCATTGTCACGGCCAATGCTTGAGGGATTGGCAAGGATCAGACGTAGGAGCTGAGGATGGGAGGATTGTGGCCAAAAGTACATGTATTGTTACGTGTTCAAGGCAAGGCCATGTTGCACTTCCCCCCCCCCGCGAAGGCGCACGAGGAATGGGGNAAATGCCAAATAGTGATCACGTGTAGCGAAGGTGAGACCCGAGAGCTGATTCGAAAGGGCTCAGAGAGGAAAAGAGCCCGAGCCGATACGTCAAACCGAGGGCATAGAATAGAGGATGTTGGCAATGGTGCGAGTAAATAAATGGCTGACCCAATGGACAAAGCAGGTGGAGAAAGGCTGTTTTGCTACCTAGGCGTCTTTGGAATGTCGTCCGTTTTAAGTTCCTGGTAATCGTGCGGCTCTGCCCGTGCGCCGCAACGCCCCAGATCCGCCAAGGTGGGTACCGGCGTGAGGCAGGGTAATATGTGGAAGGGGCAGTGGGCAGGGGGGAGAGATACGGAGAATGCCCAATCGCATTGTCACGGCCAATGCTTGAGGGATTGGCAAGGATCAGACGTAGGAGCTGAGGATGGGAGGATTGTGGCCAAAAGTACATGTATTGTTACGTGTTCAAGGCAAGGCCATGTTGCACTTCCCCCCCCCCGCGAAGGCGCACGAGGAATGGGGGTCAATTGAGTTTCGAGGGAAGCGGGCCGGCCCGAGACCGTTGCATCACCAGTCCATTCTCTTCTCAACCACCAATTGCAGGGTCAAAAGCTGAGGTGTGTGGTCAGAGTGCGAAAGTTCTATGGGATCTCTTCTGCTTGTACGTAGGCAGATCGATAGGTATGTAGGTACACGATGTTTCATTCTCAGGCTTTAGCCCCCCAATAGACAAGTTAGTCCCGCCCGCCGACTCTGACTGCAGGCTCGTTACACCATGTCAAGTCGCAAGCCAATCCTTGTGCTCTAGCACGCATGCCGCGCGGTATGATGTCTAGGCGGCTATAGATCGTCTACAGCCCTCCCCTCCTGCCATGGGATTTCGCACACAAAGGGGCAAGTTTCCGGGTTCAACACACGGGCAGTGAACGATGTCTCTTTTCGAACGGCGGTAGGCCACTCTCGACCGGCAAGGGCCAAGTCCCGAGTGCCTTCTCTCTCGCTGTTGGGTCTGTAGCCTGGAAGGCGCTCCCATTCACACTGGGATCCTGTCCGGATACAGTTGGCACATCGTCCGGCCATGATGCCTGGAAGGCTAAATCAGCCACAGAAGGGCACAAGGACATGGTCCCCGTCGGTTGTGACGGTCTTATGAAACGTTTTGCTGCAGGGGAGACACACAACCGGATTCTGTACACCATAGAATGCAACAAACAGGGCGAGAGGTCCGTAGTCCTTCAGCAGAACACGGAAGAAAAACCACCCTCCAGGGCAGGCAAAGTCTGCGCCTAGATAGACAGGGTTGGCCTGCAGCGAAGGGAGCAGCTGCAGGGCATCCCTCATCTTGCCGTTGCCGATGGATATGTTCTCCCAAAGGTGTGTCTCGATCAGTCGGGCTTGGGCAAGTGTGGCGAGGCCTTCGTTGCGAAATGTAAGCTCGACGTAGAGCGGATCGGCCTTTCGATCAAGGGCGAGGCCTTCGACAAATGACAACCGCAGGCTGCGTCTGTACTAATGAGTGGAGCAGCAGTGTTATCAAATGGCAGCCTCTGTGAGGGTGAGGGAATCGAGAGAGAACATGGAGAGACCGAGCTAGAAACTAGCAAAAAGGAAAACTCACAGGCATCAAGCGCCTCTCGTGGAGAGCATCACCGACCGTGAAGCATATATCGGAGTGAATGGCTGGGGATATCTGTGTCTCAAACTCTGCCTCATGTAGGGATGGTGTTGCTATGTCCCGGATATCTGGCAGATCGCTTCGTTCAAGCTCAGAAAGACCATCAAGGACCTCACCGCGTGCAGGCATAGGCTGGTGCTCCATCATTCAAGGCAGGAAAGGGATCTCTATGAGTCGATGGCGGTGTATTGCAGGGTTTGTTTGTGAAGAACATGAGATGAAGGATGTGGAATGAAGGAGCAAGGGGCGCTAAGAGGCTGATGTAGATGTCGAAGGTTAGGCACGAGCCGGCGCGAGAAGGCGATCACGCGGCAGCAAGCCCAGGTGGATAATTCGGTAGGTAGCGAGTCGGGTTTTGCGCCAAACTGATCGAGAAGGGCACCGAGGATGCAGGTTTGTTATTAATATCGACTACTCGAGTTTGCTGTTTGTTGGTTGCTGTTTATTAGTCATTTTTGTTAGTCACTTTTGTTGGTCGCTTTTGTTGTGCGCTCTTTGTTTGCTGCCGTTTGTTTGTTGCTATTGTTATGATTGTTCTTGTTTTTATCATTATCGCTGTGGCCACGGCTATCAATACTCATTGAGCTTCAGGCAGCAAAGACAGCACTTGGCCACTGGGGCAGCCGAGGTTTTGAATCAAACAACAAACTCCAACAGGTCTGAATCGCACAACATTGCTCACACGGCCTGACAGCATCAATCCTGTCCCTACCCTTATACGGTGCATCGGGACAGAGTGGTGATGCTTCTCTCAATGTGTTAAAAGAACCCCAGAGTCAATTAATCTTTGACGAATCTTCCCCACCTGCACTTAATTCCTAACATTTCTCACGTCGTCTCTTCTTCTAGCAACACACCTACGCACATCCACAAGCTGCTTACCGCAGTCCCCTCACCCAAAGGCTACAAGACAGGACATTACTACACCATTCCCTCACCATATTTCTCGCCGACTAGTCTCGTTCCTGTGCTCTCTTGCCTTTTCCACGAAGGCACGGACAGCTTCGCAGCCAGGACGGGTACGAGAGAGGCTACAGGTGAGGTCCAACTTCACACGCAAAACCAACACGCGACATGGCCTCCCCTACTAGAAACGCATCTGCTGACTTGCCTAAAGGCAGACGCAAAACAACGATTACATCGGCGGCTGAGTCTTGAGACGCTGTGTCCTGTGCAACCGAGGCGCTTCGCTGCAATTTTCCAGGCTCAGGCTGCATCATCAGTACCCGAGCAAGAGGCCGCCCCAACTCGACGAGGCCTGTAACGACTGTCCAGTGACGAAGCCAGGCACATCGACAGCGGTTCTCTGCAACATCATCTTACGCAGACGGCATGTCCATCATGGCGAAGACAGAAGAACACGGGTTGCCCGGCTCAGAAGCGAATGCCGGAAGCCCCTTGCTGCCGCTGAAGAAGGAGGAGCCAGAAGATGAGCCAGACCGACAACAGCCAATCGAAACCGTGGCTAGCCACCTGGACGAGATCAAGGCAGAACGTAATGGAGACGTGGCCACGGGAGGTGCTGCCGCCCGGCATGGAGTAGTCGTGCTTCTGAAGAGAGCATCTGGTCCAACGATGAACGGCGAGATGCTGAGCGGCGAAGAATTCTCGTGGGTCGACGACGGGACCGAGTTCGAGCAGACTTCGGAGTCTGACGAGACCTTGTGGGAGATTGACGGAACGATCATTCAAGACCTAGACACTCAAGAAGCTTTCCGCCAACGATCGCTAAGTATACTCCAGCACCGAGGTCGTGGCTCCCTCATAATGCGGAGGATGTGGCATGAATGCCTCGAAGGTACCGACGGGCCTTTGCCCCCCATGACACGGATGATTGCTCGCACTGGCACATACATCACCATGGTTCCCGCCGGCATGGTAGGTCCAGGACAGTGGGATGAAATATTGCAACAAGCTTATGCCCCGTTGAATAGGACGGCGCAGCAGAACGAGGAGAGGGAAAGGCGGTGGGGTCAGCGCGGCTAGAACAGGAGAATCTCTCTGGCTGCTCTCCTTCTTCTTTCTCTTCCACGGAAGAGGTTTTCTAATTCAGTATGGCGATTATGATTGACTGCCTTTAGCATATTCAATATCTGCGTTGGGTTAGGCAGTCTGTACTTTTGCATACATATAGTTACGCAATAACGAATATATTCAAACTACTGCAGGATCTCAGGTCTCATGAACCCAAGACACCTGATGGATCTGTATCGTCTGTCTGACGGTACACAGATCTCCCATGCTGGTTATGAGATGTCTATGTCTATTGCCATCTGTCCTTCGGCTTAGGTTGCCTTCTCTGCTTCTTGTTACTCTTCTGACATAAGTTCCTATGATTACCTGCTTTGATGTCCCTCTCCTCCTTCTCCGTCTTTTAATTGGCGACTTAGACCTCAAACGCCGCAGTAGAACTCGCTTCTTGTCTTTTATTCCCAGCGACCACCAATGAGGCACATTCCGACCGACACATTCTACCATCTCTAGATTATAGTTGTTTCTTATGAATAGAATAATCTCACCGACCTAGCTGTCTATTAGTACCTTGACCAACCTTGGTGCTTTATAATATGAACTCTTAATCAACGAGTAACTAACTGCCAATGGCAATGAGACTAACTATAATGCCAAATATCAGATTTTCTTTTACTATTTACCCAGTACCTCAATAAACCTAATACTACCTACATCACAGCAACACAGCATGAGCCATATAAACAAAACAAATCGATAGTGAAATTTAAGGGACTGGAATATAACTATGAAAATACAAGGGATGTAAGTGACCGTCTTGCCTTGATGTGTATTCTTACTACCCATACGTGCCCGATGCCACTGCCATAAGCCCCACCAAGCGAGGTTAAACACCTCCCATACGAACGCACACGAGATTCATATTTGTACCTGCCGAGATGTCAGAAGAGGGGCCTTTCCTGCATCTAGACTGGGTCTCTCTTGCGGGAATATGTACCCTGACAGATAAAACCAAATCCAGTAGAAGGCCGAGGTTATCTAGTACTCCCAAGATCCTGCGAGGGACCTCGCAAGGAAGAAGATGGCTCGCTGGTGTCTTCCCCATGGTGTGCGAGTATAGCGACTGTCTGAGACGATAGGGGGACGTCCAGTTTCATGACACATCCAGCTCCCGCCTTGTGGGACTCCCGACGAGCCGACTGCTCCGTGCAAGGAGATGGATCTCTCAACTTGCAGATATTCTGCTGAGGAACCCTCTTAGGTGGCCAGCGCGTCCGAGTACTGGCGGGTGACTTGTGACTGGCCACCGCATTGTCATCGGGTAACAGCCCGGCTTCAGACGAGAGGACGATGATGACGGGAGTGTCATCTATGGTGCTGCTGGCCGTCGGGCCGTTGCAGAGGCGGGGCAAGGGAGTCTCAACGTCGTCAAGTTCAAGTTCTCGCGCCTGCTGTGACAGAGAGGGGAACTGAAGGAGGACATCAGAATCCAGTCCATCAGGCATGCGAGGGTTAGAGGACGAAGGCGGTCGGGCCGCGGCAGGCTGATCCTGAGGCTTGCCGCACATCTCTGCGATCTGCGAGATGGTAGGAAAGTCAGACGAGAAGCTGGAGAATGAGTCCCCGATGGCAGGGCCATCCGCGGAACGAAGCCCCCGGGGGGCAGGAGAAGCAGGCCTCGACGACCTCAACTTCAGCCGCCATGGTGATGGCAATGAGGTGGCATCGGGAACTTCTGGTAACCCTCTCTCCTCGCTGACTGGTGAGGCGGCTGGGGGAGGCTGTTGTGCAGATGTGGGTGGGTCTGGATCGGCAGAGGACAAGAAGGGTGAGTTCCACGATGCAGTAGATGGGAGAGAAGATGAGTCACGGCAGCTGGCACGGTCGGGTGTGTTGAGGAAAGGTGAAAAGCTGACGCGGCCAGAACCAAGGGAAGGGGACGGTGACTTTGGTCCATGATCCTCGCCCCGTTCCTGCACCACGGGGGAGCCCCTGGGCTGCCGGATACCACTGATAGACGCCACTTCGTTGTTGATCTCTGACCAGACCCTCTACGTGGTACAAACACTAGATGACATCTCCCCAGGGGCACTAGCGCCAAGGTATGCACCTTAATGATATGCCCCCGTGGCCTCCTCCCCAGGTGTCGACGTGGTTGGCTGGTCGGACACCTGAGGGACAGGGTTGGTTTTCCCCTGAAGGAATGACGTGAGGATGTTCTGGGTTGGGGATGTCGGCTGCGGCGGCAGACCACGACGGATGCGTTCGCGGCGAGTTTCCTCCTTCAATTGGCCTTTCTTTGCCTCGGCCATTCGCCTTTTGCGCCGAGCTTTCGCCCTATTCACCTCGGCCACCTCAGCAGCCTGTTCCTCTCTGATTCTGTCCTGAAGCCTCCGTTCCTCGCGCCGCTCTTCAGATCGAGAGCGACGCGGCATGCGGTTGGCTTGTTTGTATCTCCGCTTGGCAGCGCGGGATGTCATGGGCGGCGGTGGTGACCCACCCCGGGCAATTGCGGGGATCACAGTAAAGGTGCGCTGTCCCATGTCTCTTGTAACTGGCGAGACTGTCGATGAGGGTATTGGTGAAGATATTGATGACTGCTGGGTCGACCGTCTTGGTCCTGCATTTGACACTTGAAATGACACCATGAACTAGAGACTGATCTTAAATGTCAGGGGATATAAGCGGGGCAATAGTGATGGTGAACGGTGAGTAAAGATGGTAAGGTGGTTGAGTATAAGATGGAGTTGGGTAACTGGCTTTGTGGATATTAGTGAAGTAAATAAGGGGTATTAGAAGATGGGGCAGAGGGGGGAAAAAGATAGAGGAAAGAGTGGAGGAGGAGGAGGAGGAGGAGCAGGAGAAGTTGGAGGACGGGGGACGGGGCTTCTTATAGACGCTTGCTATGTAGTATGACGCACCTTGAGTCAAGCTGACCACACATTGGGACCAAGGAGTGCATTAAGGCAGGTAGGTATGCATAGCGAGCGGGCGTCTAGTCAGGTGTGGAAGTAAGGGAGTGTCGATAAATATACATACATGGTAAGTCGGGGTTTATATGATGTAGAGTCGTCAGAGAGTATGTATTGTTATTAGCAAGGAAGCTGGACATACATAAGTCTCTCTGTATAAATTATATACAAGTACTATAGTCCACAATTCATAAAAACTCTCTAAATAGAGACTGCATAACTAAGCTCCTTGAATAATGCACTCGCGATATGGATATTATATAACTACTGTCTTAGTAAGATAGGTCATAAGAGAGAACATTTGCGTCGTCTCAACTGGCCCGAGCTTGATTCTCTTCGCTGCCCAGCTGAGAAAGGTTCTATCCTCATACACAGGACATGAAGGGACAGCCATAGCCGGGGAGAGCTTTTCGGAGCGATTCATGAACTCCCACGTCATGACTGCGGCCTTTTCCCCGGCACTCTGATAGAGGGCGATGAACAGCCTGAAGAGCAGCAAAGTATAGTCGCCGCCACGAAGGACAGTAGCACTGTGGCATCCGGCAATGGAAACAGCCCGTGAAAGGCTGTGATCTGGCCACCAAAGACTTTCGTAGCGCTGTCGCATCGATCAATAGCTGGTCGTTAAAGTGTGCTACGGCTTCTGCGCAGTCTTGCTGTTGCAAATGCGGACATTCACTCTCCTCGTGATCAAGGCGCTTAAAGTGGGCGAGGCAGTAGAGACATGCGCCTGGTCCCCGTTCAATGAGTCTCTGCAAGATGCAGCATTGCCGTCCTTCTGACAGGGTGCTGGTCGAGATCCTTGACTGGTAGGCTTGTACGTAAAGACCCGTGTCTGTTCGACAACTGCCATCGTCGACAGGTGTCGTTTGGTTGAGGGTGGCGGAATGATCACGAGGCGGCGATGGTATCCCCGGGAAGACGGTCACCCTGTGGGACTTGGGAGACCGCGGCGAAGCTGACTCCGGCTCCGCCGTCTCGTCCTCAAACAGGACTCTCTTGTAGGCGGATGTCCGGGGCGCAGAGGTGGCAGCCGAGCAGCAAGCGTGGGAAGGCGATGGGTACTGCCGGGCCTGGCTCTGGACGCAACTGTGGCTCACGGCCACGAGAGAAGCTCTGTTGCGTGGCGTCGTGGGTGCTCGAGTTGGTTGATGGCCGGAAGAGGTAGTACGCTGCACATCAGACGGGGTGAACAGAGATCCTGCGGCGCCTGGTTCTATGGGGCTGCCAGGGGCGACGGCTGTCAACGACACTTCGTCCTGGTCTAGCGCATGGCGGCGGGGGCCGATGGACAGAGGAGTGATGGGGGGCCGGGGGCTTGATGGGCTGGTTTGCTGGGGCCCACTGGCCGCCAAAGACCTCGGGGTCGTGATAGGTGTGAATGCGGAACTACCTGTGTCGGCCGAACTGGCCGACGACGAAAGGGAACTAGAGCTGCCCTGACAGGAGCTTGCTGCCCCTGTGTCCCGAGTTATATTATGGCCGTCTAAGGAAGGATATCCGCGTGAGTGCGTCGCCTCTCGGTTTGTCGACCGCGGCAGTAGGTGTTCACCAGCCGCTGGGTGAGGCATGCCTGGTGATTGGGCTGGAGTGTGGGCCGATGGACACGTTGTAGGGCTGAACGATCCACCCCCGGCGTGAGGGGAGGCTTCAGATTCGCACGGATCACCGCCAACAACGACAAAGGTGTCGACGGCGACATGCTCGACTGGTACTGCAATCCTAGCTCCATCGCCCCGGGACGACGGCGGCCGAGGGTTCTCGGCGTCGCTCCTCAGAGAGGGGAGTTCCTGAAGTTGATGAGTCTCATTGGGGTGGTCCACCACGACAAATGGGTCGTCACCCAACAGAGGGACGATGTCTTGAGGTCCTGACAGGGGCAAACTGGCCGATGCTGGATTGCCAAGCCCTATATAGGACAGGTCTTCTAGCTCGGGTCGGCAGATATCGCACGGCAACTCGCCAGGGGAGTACTCCCCGCATACTTGTCCGGTTCCTTCTGTCACGCCGTCCATGTAGTCGTCGATGAAGAGACGCCGACACTTGGTTGTGTGGGCGAACTTCTTGGATAGATCAAAATCATCGCCACCGGAGGACTTAGAGTAGAGCAGGATCGAGATCGAGCCATAACGGCCGCGGGCCCCACGCCCAGCCGCCTGTATGTGATTAACGGGCCTTGGCAACATTTCGATGTGGATAGTTGCCATGACATCGACAACGTGATGCCCCTCGGATATGGCAGGGGTGGCAACGAGGGCCCTAGAACCCGGACTCTTGAATCGGTCCATGATGGCGCTCTTCTCTAGCTGGTTGCATGAGTCTGCGTAGATGTAATCGCATCCGAGGAGTTGGGCAGTAAGCTTGACAAGCTCTGTGGATAGGGCAAATATGAGTACCTTGCCCCCATGCGGCTGGAAAAGTCTGAGATAGTCCCGGGCCACGGAAGCGGCTCGTGCTGCCTGCTCCTTAACAGCGGCGTGGGGGATCAGCTTGACCTTGTATCGGATCTTCGTCTGACGGGTTCTCGCACGTATAACCTTTGTGCCATGCTCCGGGAGGTGCAGCCTCGACATGAACGTGGGCATCTCCCGAGGCGGAAGTGAGGCCGACAAGAATACCAACTGTACCCCATAGTTGCCAAGTAGAGAACAGAGCTCTAATACGGTAGGGCGGAAGCCAAGGTGTGCGTCGAGGACGACATGCGCTTCGTCAATCACGATGCGGTCGAGAAGGTGAGCATTCGTTAGCCGGGCAAGGACAGATGCGAAGTTCTTTGTAAGGAAGTGCTCTGGAGTGACCACGATGATCTGGCAGATCGGTGTGTAGACCCTGGGGTCGAATGAGTGGGAGTGAACGCCCCTTTCCTGGCACCTCCGATGGTGGGCTTCCCTCAGCATGCTGAATGGGGCGACCACGATGGTCACGCCGACGGGGCTCGCATGAGCTACCAGCTCAAAGGTCATTGACTTGCCAATGCCTGTACCGCCGATCTGGATGATGAACGGCAGGCCGTGAGCGACGGCCGAGATTGTCTCACGCTGCGTGGGCCTGAAAGTATCCTTGGTGGTGTCCCCAGCGAAGCCGCTGCGGTAAGCTCTGAGGCGACCCAGCCAGTCGATGTCGGCGAGCCGGCGTAGTCGCATCACGCGGCGATCAGCACTGGCGCGCTGTATGCTCGTCGAGGCGTCCGCAATCCAGGGAGAGGACGAAGATGGGGACTCGGTGTGAGCCACTGGTAAGGCCGCGCCTGATCTGCTGCCTGATTGGAGACCAAGGAAATGATGCCAATTGATAGACACGACGCGGAACTTGGTTCGCGACTGATGGCTGCCGCTCTGTGGATTGTGGTTTGCGGGTCAGCCATAGTTTTCCGCAGTTGTGCTCGTGTGGTTCTGCTGCCGATCGAGGAACGGGTTTACTGGCTCGGCAGGCGTCTCCTGATCGAACACTTCGAACCCTCCACAATACTGCCGACCGATTGCCGAGGCGGCGTGCCTCCATCGACTGACACCGAGATGCGGTGCCATGTGTTCCGCACACTCGTTCAAGACTAGAGAACAAAAGCGGCCCGGGTACCAGTGACGTGATCGGAATACGTCTACGTAGCCCCGCGAGGCTGCGCTAGGCGAGGAGGCATGCCTGTCTGGCTCGGGCGCCGCTCCAGGTAACTCCTCTCCCGTCTCCCAGAGCATATCCTCATCGTCGCTGTCGCAGCCATCATCCGCCTCCACCTCGGTCGGCCCGGCCAGCTCGGTTTCTTGAGGAAGGTGGGTAGCAGGCCGACCTCGGGAGTCGACGGCGATGTGGACATCATCGGTAAAAAGGTAGGGGTTGCTGACGTGGCTGAAGTCGCCGTCGTCGCCGATGGTCCCAAGAAAGGGGATGACGAGCCAGAGGTACCAGATGAGGCACCTACCTACCCGGTGGGGGAGAAAGCGGTAGACGGGGGACGGCGCTCCATTCTGGCGGAAGCACTTGTGGTAGAGGGACAATGTGTAGACTTGCCCGTCGTCGTCGATGAAGATGTTTCTCAGGGCACCCTCTCTGCCATTGCACCACCTGAACGACACGAGCTCGGGGGCCCTGGCTGGCTGGCCGGAGAGGAAGTAGAACGATAGGGCCAAGGTGTCGAGAAAGGCGCGGACCTTGCCTAGATACCTGTCTACCTCTGTCTGGCGCAGGGAAGGAGTGCAGTCTGGCTTCCCGCTGCCCCTCAGCCATGCGTGCACTAGGGCAGGCGACCTAAGAAGACGGCGCCAGATCTAGGTGCCTGATGATACAGACGTGGACTTTCCTAGATCCATGGCGGGAGACTGTAGGAACGACCAGAACGGCTGGTTGTTGTTTGGGTCATCGTGGATCTGGCCCCACGGGATGGTGGGGAGCACCTCTAGCTGTTCTTCAACCGACTGGGTGGGGGAGTCGTCGACGAGGACCAAGCTCGCCAGCTGCTTCTCGAGGGATTCAGCCAGGTGATGGGCGAAGCTGCCCAGCTTGTCCATCCGGAGGGTGACGCCGCTTACGTCTAACTCATTCTTGTCATCGGACCAAGAGATGCTGTGCGGTGAAGCGATGTCCTTGCACAACCTCCTGCCATATGCAAGCGTACGGGCAAGCCACATGCCTGGCGTGGAGTGGTAGGCGGATGGGCCGGTAGGCACCATAAATCTCGAGACCATGTCGTCGACCCCCTGAGATATGGGCTGGCCGGACTGGCGATGAGACAGGAGGGACTGGCTGAAGATGGCGGCACGAGCTGTCGAGAGAAGACCAGCAATGACCTTTGTGGTGTATTGGACTTGAAGCCAGCCGCCATCGGCCTGAAGGCAAAATGTGGCCAAGGTGCCATAGAGAATGCAGCCTGACTGCCCGCGTTGCCAGTCGTGATCAAAAAGGGATAGAACAAATCGAAGGCATGCCAAGGTTATGACAGAATCTTCGGCGTGAACGACGGCGCGCCTGTCCGCGTCGTCCGTGGGGTCAGCCTGTGCCCGCCGGATCGCTTCCCACAGGTCACGGTACGCGTCGGCCTGCAAGGAAGTAGGCTCCCAGGTTGCATCCTTGACCAGCGGGGGAGTCTCTGTGCGGTGGTAGTGGACGAAGACACGGCCGATGAACCGGCCGTATCTGTGGATCGTGTCGGTGCTGCCCGAGGGAGTGTTCCACCGCCTCGGCTTGTCGCTGCCAGCCCTCCTGTTGACACCGGCGGAGGCGTTGTGTTCCATCTTGGCCGCCTCGCCCGCCTTTGCAAACATCCAGCGGACCGAGTCGACCAGAATCTCGACGGCCAGAGCAAGCAAAGGCTCATCTGCAGTCGGCTCGGCCTTGAGGCGGAGCACATCGCGAGCTACGATGCCGCGGTAGTAATGAGGCCACTGCACGTGGTAGAGCCAGCCGTTGCCGCTCTGGATCCCGACCTCGTCGGCTGATATGTGACGGTCGAGGGAGAGAGTCGTCATGGCCTTCATCGCGTTGCTCTGGGCCTCAGTGGCGCGGGCCACCATCTGCATCACCAAGCCCTCGGCCTGGGATGATGCCCCGAGGGGAGTTCCGTCTTCCGCGACGGCTTGGACCTCGGTCCCGGGAGTTGGGGTAACCTCGAAGTACTGACTTAGCAGCTTGTTGTTGAAGAAGCGCTGCGTCCAAACGTCATGCGTCGTGTGGTGGAGCAGTATGGCTTTTCGATCATCCATTGCGTCACCTAGCTCGTCAGCTGTGTGGCTCTTCCGCTGATGCTTCACTATGATGTCCTCCTTGCTGTTGGAGTTGGTGCATACAAATGGGCAGTGGCGGCAGCGGAGGCCATGTGGAACAGCGGGAGCGAGCTCGGCGAACTCTGGGATCGGGGTCTTGGGGAGTTCGATATCCAATAAGCCGTTCTGGTCTCTGATAAGGCCATACTTGAGTTGGAGAACCTGAAGCGATTCTATGATCTCCTCGCGCCTGGTAGCCGATAGTATTGCATGGTGCTTGTTGAGGTGCGCCGGGATGTGGTTTAAGACAACGCAGTAGCCACATGTCGTACAAGAAACGAGGGGATAGTTGGGAACAACAGCAAAAGGCTTGATCGAGGAGAAAGACATGATGGTCTTAATAGTGGGTTTTTGCTAGAACTTGGGGAAATGGGAGGATAACAAAGGGCTCGGCAAGAGAGGGATCGAGACGAGAGGAGTAGGGCAGAAACCTAGCACGTGGGGTAGAAGGATATGAGACTCTGGAGAGACGTAAAGAATATGTGCGTGACTGTGAAGGCTGCTGCTGTGGGAAGATGAGCCGGTAAAGCAAGCGAGGGACACAAAGGGCGCTCCTTTATAGACACAAATAACACCAGAGGAGCTTGTGAGACCATATAAAGAAAGAAACGGGCAGAGAGGCTGAGGGAACCAACACTGAATCACGAGTCAAAGCGCATGCCAAGCTGATCTCGAGCATGAGGATGTTGGCTGGTCATGCAGGCAGATGGCTGGTAGAGCACAGAGTACATTGATTGCGCAGGGGGGGTGGGACTCATGGGCGATTCGACGAGGGTATGAGAAAGTGAGATATCAAGTTGACCGGCGTGGCTTGATACGGTGCAGGCAAGCTAGGTCAAAAGAAAAGGAAAGGATATAGGAATGCAAGGGTTTAGAGCCGTAAGAGGCTGTAACTAACTACTTGGATACCGGGGCTGATGCTGTATAAATATCAAGTATAAATAGTATAACTTATTTAGAATACTCCATAATATAAATCAGTCTTTTAGAGTAGGGATAAAGAGAGAGTATAATAATATCCTTTATTAATAGTAGAAATATGTATTATTATAAGTTAACTAACGTATATGATAAGTGAGTGGGACATCCAAGCGGGCGTGACAAAAATCCCTCAACTTATATCATTTCTATTTGATCAATTGATTTTTAACCACCCAGTATGTCAGAGCCAAATACTGAGGCTAGAATCCTTCTTGCCCTCCAGGCCCTTCAAAATAACCCAAAACTAAGTCTCCGACGCGCTGCAAGTATCTATAAAATAGGCCGTATGATGCTATGGCGCCGGCAGCAAGGCATTCAGTCTCAACGCGATGCTATCCCAAAATCACGCCGACTATCTGATCTAGAGGAACAGATCATAGTTCAATTCATCCTTGACCTAGATTCGCGAGGATTTCCTCCTCGACTACGCGCTGTTGAAGAAATGGCCAACCGACTGCTCGCCGACCGCGACGCGCCACCCGTCGGCAAGCGCTGGGCTCATAA